>JASTWK010000490.1:0-30000 GCA_030770225.1 Temnothorax unifasciatus | reverse complement strand
ACACTCACACTCACACTCATAGGCACACACCAGCATAACCGTGAGACCGCCGCCACGCGTGTCGTTACTCCCACCTAATCGCGAGCTCCGGGTTAGCGTCACGCGACTTCCCGAAGCAGCGATACGCTTCCTGTCACGTCAATCGCAGACGGAGAAAGGCCTGCACCTACACCCTACCGAACATCAAACCGTAGAGCCGCGTAACCTTCCCGAACAGGTCCACACAGGTGGAGACAGGACGGGACCGGCCATGCTGAGCCCGCTTCAGAGCGCACTCAGCCTACTGGCGGATGATCTGGCGCTGACGCCCGCAATCCGAACACGACGGGCTGGGAGGTAAGGGGCAGCCGGAAGCAAACGCGACGGAGGACGCGTCCAGAGCGGAGCAAGGATGAAGAGCCGAACAGGCGTAAAAGTGCGCTCCGAGGATGAGGAGAGAAGATCCCTTTTGTATAACCCATCCGGCGCCGTAGTTTTAAGGTAGCATATAAGTCGCGCGTAAGGGAAAATAACCCCACTTAGAGTAGAGTACCGACGGGCAAATGCTCAGTCGAAGGGCAAGAGATGCCGTAAAGTTTTAGTTTCGTTTTAGGCCGTGGCCGATTATATACGATTTATTTTAGTTTTCGAAGCGCAAAGAGCGCCAAGGCCCACGGCCACACGCAATCTTCAAGTGACCTGATCGTTCGCCGTACCGCGAGGAACGATCAGACACGAGAAAATCAGAACGGAGTAGATTGGTTTAAAAAAAAAAAAAAAAAAAGCGAACCACGTGACGAACGGGAAAACCGAACGCGAATGGCACGTAAGCTCGACGCAAAAGGGCGCCATCTGCTGGCGGGGGCGCGAAACGGGTTCCCGATACCAAGATGGCGAACCATTCCGGGTGGTTCCCGAAAACGCGAACTGCGCGAGATTCGAACGATCCCGCGACCCATGACGAGCGCGCAGACCGTGAGAAGCGATCATGACGCGGCGCCGAGCCGATACGACCGCGGATAGAGAAATTGGCGCGACAAGCGAATTTCGCGAAAATAGGTACCCATGACGCGTCAGTAGAGTACGAACAGCGATCAGGGATGACCCGTATCGCGAAATATTGTAAAAGTCGAGAAATCGCGGACGGCGCGCGAAACGAGAACAAATGACCCATGATTCACGCGGGGCACCTGGGACACACGATGGTGCAAACCGCGACTCGATCCGACCACCGGGTCGGAAGTTACGGAACCGTCCTCGATCTCGGAACCTGGGGGTCATCCTCGGGAAAACGACCCGCCATTGGTCCTACTAGGTCCCAATGACGAGTCACAGGGGGTCGGCGTCAAAGGCCGCAAGGTCCGGGTATACCTGGACATCTTCTCCGAGGAAATCACTCGGATGGAGCATTATTCGAAGGGGAAAGACCCTGCGCAGGGGTCGGCGTCATCGGCGCGCGATAAATAAAAAACATGAAAAACCGCTACCTCGTTGCCAGGTCGGGGCATCACCCTGAGTACGCAGCGAGTGGAAATTTCCGCGTCAACATCGCGGATAATGAAAAAATGAGAATAACACGGGTAACTACGCAGTATGGAAAGTTCCCGAAAAGAGAAAGTCGTTCCGGCACCGGAGTGGGGGGTCGAAACGAGAAGTGGGGAGCCAACGAGCGTAGAGAAACTCGAGGCAGTCTCTCGCGAGCTCTGAAAGCGGTAAGACGTGTATCGCGCGTGTGTCGCGTCGTCGCGCCAAGTCCCGCGTACGTGCGTAATAAGTCGTGAACAATCATGTATGATTGTTAACAATCATCGGGGCACGCGCCACGTATAGTTTATTTATTTAAATAATCGAAATCGGCGAAGATAACGCGCCAACGGTAATGACGTCATCGTCACTGTCGAGTGTCGCACTAATTGTAAGTCCCGCGCGCGTGTGAATTTTATTAACAACAACCACGTGTGATTGCTTACAATAATGGGGGCATGTGCCATGCGAGATTTATTTATTTAAATAATCAAAGTCGACGAAGATTAAGTGCCACGGCAAAGTGATTGCGTCGCCGACACTGCATGTCGAGTGTCGCACTAACAAGGGGACCTTCAGGCTAACGGATTTTTTTTTTTTTTGTACTTACTGTACTTGAAGGTCATCACCCAGACATTAATTTCCCAAAGCATTAAGGCGCGCTTTTTAGAAAAACTCGAGATAATCGACTTCGAAGAATTCCCAGCGCGCTATGTACACAGAATTTTAATTTTAATGTAAAATTTATCAATCCATGCTAATTAACAGATATTTAATCATTGTTTTCAATGAAAAACTTACATCTTATTTTGAATTGCTTGAAAAATCGTACTTTGTGTTCAAGTAATTTTGAAATTCGAATATTTATAATAAATTGAAATTTTGGTACAAAAATGAAAAACGTCAGGTAGAAAATAAAATACTTTTATATTTTGGAAAATTACGAGAAAATACAGCGCAAAAATGATGAATCATGTTCTTAAAGATTGGAGAGAACAGCTGGTGATGTACAATAGATTTAATTTTAATGCAATCTTCATGATTCGATATGCGTGGTTCGCTTCAAGCCTTTGTGATGACAGAGACATTTTTATGAACGTCAATAAAATGTGTTTTCCAACAAAAATTTTAAAAAAACCTTGCTCCTGTAAAATATCTGCGTTCATATGATGTGCTAGATACCGTGAAACTTACTGTTTCCCTAGCTTTTACGATAAATATCATCCTGGTTCGTGCAATATTGACGTGTAAAACGACTGTATACTATATATTTCATATCATATAATTCATTTTTAAAAATTAATCAATATTTTTATTAATATCATTTTTACGCTGTATTTTCTCGTAATTTTCCAAAATGTAAAAGTATTTTATTTCCTACCTGACGTTTTTCATTTTTGTGCCAAAATTTTAATTTATTATAAATATTCGAATTTTAAAATTACTTGAACACAAAGTACGATTTTTCAAGCAATTTAAAATAAGAAGATGTAAGTTTTTCATTGAAAACGATGATTAAATATCTGTTAATTAGCATAGATTGATAAATTTTACATTAAAATTAAAATTCGCTCGGAATTCTTCAAAGTCGATTATCTCGAGTTTTTCTGAAAAGCGCGCCTTAATGCTTTGGGAAATTGATGTCTGGGTGATGTCCCTCAAGTACAGTAAGTACAAAAAAAAAAAAAAATCCGTTAGCCTGAAGGTCCCCTTGTAAGTCCCGCGTGCGAGTGAAAAATGTTACCAACAGTCATGCATGATCATCAACAATCACGAGGACGTGCGCCATACATAGTTAGTTTATTTGATTAACCAACGCTTGCGAAGATAATGTGCCATCAGATAGTCGTGACGTCACCACGACCGGCGTCCGCTAAATCGTTAACGACGAAACTTTGTGAACTACCAGCATCACGAATGAATCAAAGTGAATAAATTAGTGAATCATTTGTTAAACAAATGCCATATTTGTCGAAAATTCCTTACCTACTACTTACCTAATCCTACGGCGGTGATCCATCGATGTCCCTCGTCCACCATGGTATGCGACGTAACGCGATAATCCGGGTGTCCATGGCATCGATGATCCAGATGCGACGGGAACCTGAAAGTAGAAAATATAAGTAAAAGTTGGTGTTCATACTTACCTGTCATACCGGTGATGATCCATCGAAGTCCCTCGTCCACCGCGGTATGCGAGATAACGCGAAGATCCGGGTGCCCACGACGGCGATGATCCACGGATAAATGGAACCTGAAAAGGGAAAGAACATTAACAAAATCGACAATTTGGAAACTTTAACGAATTACCTTCACAATTTAACTAATTACCTTCTCGATTAACGGGTCAAATCGAGTGGCGACCAGTGACCAAGTGGACATAGAGGCGTGATCCGTAGCATCCACACTGACCGTCCGGTTACAACCGTACACATTAAGGATTACCATGAGCCGATGAACTCATTTTTCCGATGTTTGACCCTTTGTAACTCGGAAACTGTCTATTTTTGGACTTTGTTGTGCCCATGATCACTTTTCATCAGAACGTCATGAACATCATATTAAATTTTTAGCCAATTTGACCGGAATCCATTTTTCTGTGATTTGGTGCGGAATCCTTTATGTTGCTACCAAAAAGTAACATGGTTTTACTGGAAAAACATGAAATCGGATTTTCCACCGAGAATTCTGCGTTCCAACTTTTATCGCAAATAGTACACATATATGACTGTGTGTATAAAAATTCCCTATTTCTTGCAAAAACTTCTTGCATAAAAAAATTGTTAAATACATGTTAGTATCGCAACTATAATAAGCAAAACAGTATTCTCAACATCCAGAATTCTCGATAAAAATTCATTGATTTTTCTCGAGTTATAAATGCGCATGGAATGACATAGCGTAGTACGCCTAAAATGCAAAATATGATGACAGAAAGAACAAAGATAAAAATGGATTTGTTCGCGTCAGAAAGAAAAGAAAATAATTTAATACTTGACGCTGCATTACCAAGAATTCGTATTTAATACCGGTAAACGTTTAAAATTTTTTTCGAGAACGTTGGATATTAATATTTAAAAGTTGTTAGGATATGTACAAAAAGATATGATATATGAATATGAAGGTGTGTGTAAATATATTGAATTCCTGTCCCAAAAGACCGAGCTGGATCGCATATTCCTTCCCGATCCTTCGGGATCACTGGACACTACATCGAAGAGTAACACAGCCTTTGTGGATTTCGAGACTGGTCTTTTAATAAAAAAAAAGAAAAAAAATTAAGAAAAGGAAAATAAGTAAGCTAATATTAGTAATAATAATATTTATGAGCAGTTTGTTAAACAAGGGCTTTGTGCTTTTCTTTTTTTCGGAGGGAGAGGGTGATCAGAAGAGAAAGGCATCTGTTGACAGGCGTAAACGCGGCAAGACAAAGTTTGGAATGTAATTAATGGTAGAGATCCGAGTATCAAAAAAAAAAAACACTGTGTTGACTCTCGATACTCTCTTTTTTTATCTTCTTTTCTCACATACACATTCACACTCTTTCGCATTTTCTCTTATATTCTTATACTCTTTCGTGCGTTTTTTCGACTTCCGCATACTTGGCAATCGCAAAAACGGTGCCCAGGTAATTAGGCCCTCTTTGCTAACGCATCGATACATATCGTGCACGTGAATTACAGTTTCTTTATATTACTTGTAAAAGGACTCGAGTCTCATGTAAGTAGATAAAAGTGTTTGTGTACGTGTGTACATGTGTGTGTATGCTTGCGCATGCGCGTATGTGTACACACACGCACGAAATCTAAAACGATTATGAAATGTTTCCACTCTTTTATCAATAAAGAAACGAATCCTTTTAGTTCTTAAATATGTAATGTTGACGAAACTATTGTGTTAAACACAAAAGCTAACCGCAAGATTCTAAACAATGAATCTTTGTCTTATCTCTCATTAGTGTAATCCCTCTGTTCCTCTTCCCTAAATACTATAACACTACGCTATTTACACCAACTTACGCTATTACACTGGGACACTAAATAACTTATCAAGTATATATTGCAGGACACGCCGTCATATTCGTACTTTCTCTGGCGACACGCAGTATATATAACATCTTTGGACTTGGTTTTATTACACATTTATATAGAATATTACGATCGCGTTTTCTCTCCTTCTCTCATTTAATTCGCTTCTCCGCGCCATCTCGTAAAAGCCCATGAGCGCTTACTCGAGAATGAGAAGCGTTCTTTCAGTCTAATAAAAGAAAAATATTCCTCCTATCGTTTTCTCCTGCTTACCTGCTTTGCCAGTTATTTGTCGCTTTCCACGGGATGTTGTATAAATATTTTAACGCTTGAGATTCTCGGTAATTTCCTTCAGGTTCGTCGCGGGAACCCTTAAAAGACAAGCGTTCTGTTTAAATAAGAATAAACGCTTTTTCTTGCACTCAAGTTTAAGTTGGTTCCACCGACGCGAAAAATTGGCCCACGTCTCAAGAGAATGTCGTGACATAATGGCCAAAAGCCATCGAATTAGGATGCTACGATTACGAATACAAAACGACATTCATCGTTATAGGAAGAAAGTTCGCAAGCGTCGTCGATCTCCTCTGCATTCTCTTTTTGTTTAACGGCTCGCGTATGGTATCATCCAGAAACGATTTCTCCTTTGAGCGTGTAAAAGAAACAGTATGACAAAATTAACTAAAACGGTAATCGGAAAAATTCGGTGAAATTCGTGGACTACTTAAACCGCCGACACTTGAGTGTCTTCGTCATCTGCAACAATTTTAAACACATTTTAGTAAATAACTCATTGAAATGCGAAATATAATTGGAATACAAGAGACTCTAATTTGGATCAATATAATTTAACGCATGCAGTCCTGTCCGATTTAATAACATCAGTTCAAATCAAAGAACAAATTTATCGTAAAAGTATTTAAATATATGACATGAAAAAAAATATATATATATGTTACGGGCAAAGTCTGCATGGTGTGCAGTGTCGGCATTGCCCGGGCAATGTCAGCATTGCACAACACGACTGGGCAAAGTAGTTTATTAGCGGACATTGCCCGGTTTGATGTGGGCAAAGTTAACACTGCCCATCCAGCGATGGCAATGTCAGCAACGATTATCACATTGCATAATGGTTTAATTTTTGCTATATTTGCAGTACCTACCTATTCTAAAATAATTCGATAAGTATTCATTTTATTTTAAAAGAGAAACTCTAACTGTATTGAGTTTTTGATCTACATTCTAATAAATACTGTTAAATTTGCACCTAATAATTTTATTACATAAATATTTATCCCAAAAATTGAGAAACCTAGACTACTACGGACTCCATGGGCAATGTCAACAATGGTAAATCTCCGTGGACTAAGCTGCGCTAAATGGACGGACATTTAGCGCAGCTTAGCCCACGGAGATTTAGCATTGTCGACATTGCCCACTTGGAACCGAGCAAAGTCCGCAATGTGATAATCGTTGCTGACATTGCCATCGCTGGATGGGCAGTGTTAACTTTGCCCACATCAAACCGGGCAATGTCCGCTAATAAACTACTTTGCCCAGTTGTGTTGTGCAATGCTGACATTGCCCGGGCAATGCCGACACTGCACACCATGCGGACTTTGCCCGTAACATATACATATATATGTATATATCAGTAACATACATCTTTTTCTATTTCAAATGCTTCCTGAATTAATCCTTACGCTGCGAACTTTGTGTATCCGGATTTTCTACATTATTGACTGATTCTATTTCTTCGTCAGCTGTATCTTTATTTTTATTGTTATTATTGTTAAAACGATCCTTGCTCCTAACAAGCCATGCTTTTATAACATCGATTATTTCCAAATCTGTGCAGTTCTGAGTATTTTTGTTATGTCGTACAGCAGCTATAAAATATTCACAAATTAGCAAACACATCTTAAGGCTTCTAGGTACTCGGCGCTTCTATCCTTGTTTGATGACATCAGAAACAAGAAATAACATGTTGAGAATCCTTGCGTGCACAATTTCCAAACAAAAAGATATTTTCATAAAATAACACTTTAGATTGCTTCAGCACACTTCGAAAATATTCCGCTTCTGATGTCATCAAACAAGAAGGATAGAAGCGGCGAGTACCCAGGAGCCTTAATTTCCAAATCTTTATTATTAGTAATATAATATCCGTGACAGAATCAGAAAACTTAATAAAAACTATTTAATAATAGTAATATAACAGAAATTAATACAACTTACAAAAAATAGTAGTTGCAATAATCAAATTTTTGAAAGCTTTTTTCTTTTTAGCTCCTTCCCAGGAATAACACATGCCAACTTCATTGGTGAAAACACGATACATTATTCTTCTTACAATATCTTTAACATTTGATCCTCCGATGCAACTTAGATTTTGAGACTGCTATAATAAAAAAAAATGCAAATTATCTAATATTTTTATTAGATTAGATACTATCAATTTAATTCAAATTTATTAAATATTTTTTATTATCACATACATGCTGTTTTAAAGAATTGTCTTTATAGCATACACGCATACACATACAATTAGAATATATATAATAAATCAATTTTTATAGAGTTACATACGCATACAAAATTTTTTATTTGCAATTACATAATTTACCGTGAATTTTAAATTTTAGGGTAGTTAGCAAATGTCAATCAATATTTTTCAAGACATCAAATTAGACATGTTTTTTTGCTAAACATATTAAAATTATTTAAATTCAAAGAATTGGCTCGTATTTACAAAATAAGACCAAGAAGACGAAAAAAAAAGGATATTAAATTAATAATTATAAATATTGTATTTAATAATATTATGTTATAATATGATCTCTATTGATAATACTCTTTTATATATTTATATGTAAAACAATAATGTAAATTTAATACATTTAGGCTGATTTTATTAAATGTGGGAAGTAAAATATATAAAAATTATTAAAATTAGACATTGGATGAACTATTAAGTATATCGACTTAATATATAATTTTTTTAAATAAACTCTTTTTAATACATTATTATATTTTATAAATTTTGTAAATATCATATTTTATAAATTTTTGTGAAGAAAAGAATTTTCTTACCAAATTAGTTCTGTTCTGTTCAGAGCTTGTTAGCCAATTTTCTAATTGAGCCAAAAACTCATCATTTACTGGAAATAATTCTACAATATCGGGAACTTTGTTATGTATATGTAGACTTTGTGATTCATCTGCCTTATTTTTTATTAGCACATTTACACTTTCAGAAATGTCATCAATTTTTAGGCTGAGAATATGTAATTCTCTAAAAACTCGTTTTTCAAAATCTAAAATGTAAATAGTAGTTATAATTTTATATAATTGTATATACATACAAATGAGCATACTTAATAGTATATTGTACACCAAGAGGCGAAAGTAGCGTTTTTCAGACGAGTGTAAAGTTTGCTGCCCGAGCCGAAGGCGAGGGCGGCAATCACACGAGTCTGAAGAAGCTTTCAACCCGAGGTGCACACGTTATTTTTCACAATATCTTTACGGAAAGTTCGACTTCCATGCCTAGAGAGAGGCGAGAGTGACCAATTTCACGCCAAGGCGGCATTGTGAGTGCTCACTTTCCTCCCGCTATGCCGTCTTGGCGTGAAATTGGTCACTTTCGCCCCTCTCTACAGGCATGGAAAGTCGAACTTTCTGTGGAGGTGTTGTGAAATAGTATGTTGTAACATACGAAATATGTCTTACCAGTACCATGTCCCAAAGCCAGAGGAGATTTATGATGCAGTGTTGCTTTTACTGAAGACGTAGCACAAGAGGTAGTAGAAGCAATTGTTGAATTATCGTTATTATTATTATTACTTTGATTTTCTATGCCTCTCTCTTAAAAAAATGTAAGTTAGACATAATTACTTCTCATGTAATTTAAATTTTCTTTTATACATGTAGGAAAAAAAGCATTCATAAAAAGTTTTCATAAAAAGTAGACTTTCTGAATTAAGTTACTCTGTACATTTTTTATATATAATATTTTCTGTTATTAATTACCTTTATTATAAACATTGCCCTGGTTAGTAAATACCAAATTTTCGACTATATCTGCTTCTTCTGTAAATGTAATAAAGCAATATATGCATAATTAAATATGTTATGCAATGTAAATATTACTATAGAATTTTTTTATAATGTAATATAATCTTTTTCAATTATCTTTTAATATGTTCAATAAACACGGGCTATTAATTTTTGCAAATAATACGCGTAAATGTAATATTATATGATTACCATATTCTTTACTTACTATTCTTTAATTGAGGATACATTGAGTCATCTGATGAAAATTTTTCAGCCTCAGAAGAAGATTCATATTCACTTTCATATTCAACTCTTTTACGGCCTTTCTTTTTATTTTTCTTACTAATACTACGTTTCCGTTTTAAATTTTCGTTGTTGGAAGAAAGATTATCTGTGTTCTTCTTTACAGCTTTAGTAGCTTTCCTTTGTGCTTCTTTATAATCGTCTGTAAAAATATAAGTCATATAAATAATTTATAATACAATTTATAATACATATATAATTTATAATACAATTAAAGTAACATATTAAAATAAAATAAATAAATTTATATATTATATATTAATTATAAATTCTACTCCATTTGAAGACCTAACTGCAATGCAAATAAGAGTTCTTTTACATTGTAACACAAGTACAAATATATTTGTAAAATGTAAAATATGCTCAATATACTCTTGTATTGTAGACATTTTATTAATATAACTTAATAATGTGCAAAGTATATTATAATTTATAATAACATACTAGTTGGTTACCCGGGCTTCGCCCCGGAGAACATATGTAATAAGACACGCAAATAGTCTCCCTTTCCCTTTTCCCCCCCCCTCTCTCTCTCTCTCTCTAAAATGTTATAAATTGAAAAATATTACTTTTTTATCGATTAAAGTTTAATTCTGTCGTATACAATTCTTTGAGATTCACTCAATTATCTCTTAAAAAGTTGGAAAAATTTTGTAACCGATTTCCAAAAAGATACCGATTCCCAAAAAGATCGGTAACAAAAAACTGTACAGTTTATAGCACTCCCCGGGAAATTCTACCCCTATTTCATACATAATTCTTTAAGATTCGGTTCAAAATTGTAGATTTGCATAGCGGACAAACATACAAACATACATTCATTTTTATATATATAGAGATTTTCATACTTATAAGATATGTACTTTACCATAACAACCCAATATAATAGCTCCGTAGAGTATCCAATTTGCTTCAGGAGATCGCTTCTTTTTAATTAAATCTTTTATGACATTCTTTGCAGTATCTTCTGGTGGCCAATAACATTGTGACTTTTCTTTAACATACCACGTGTTTGGTACAGCTTCCACTGTATTTTCAGGATCAAACTTTACAACGAGCCAAGGCATCTTCAATATTCTATAATTAAAAAATATATCAATTAATAGACGACGATGCGAGTCAGGCGCGGTACGTGGTGCGCAAGTGAAGAAATAGTTACCGAAGTAACGAATTACAATGTATATGTATATGCATACATATATATATATATATATATATATATATATATATATATATATATATATATATATATATATATATATATATATACATGTATTCCAACTTAATAAACTGCCCGCCGAATTAATTTTCGGACTTGAAACGCAGCTATCGCTGGAAAATTAACCCCCTCCCCTCCCCGAATTAAATCTACACGATTTAATTATTTAAAAAACTGTCAAGAAATTATTGCGAAAAATATTACCTCAGCCAGGATTCGAACCTGGAACCTCCCTCATTCCGTGAAGGGCGTCGTACCAATTCGACTACCGAGGCATGTGGCAATATTTTTCGCAATAGCCAGTTAATAAGTTTAACAAACGCGTGATTCCGCCGCGTAAATTCAAATATATTATTAGTAGACTCGTGGAAAATATCAATTAATAGACGACGATGCGAGTCAGGCGCGGTACGTGGTGCGCAAGTGAAGAAATAGTTACCGAAGTAACGAATTACAATGTATATGTATATGTATATATATATATATATATATATACATGTATTCCAACTTAATAAACTGCGCGCCGAATTAATTTTCGGACTTGAAACGCAGCTATCGCTGGAAAATTAACCCCCTCCCCTCCTCGAATTAAATCTACACGATTTAATTATCTAAAAAACTGTCAAGAAATTATTGCGAAAAATATTACCTCAGCCAGGATTCGAACCTGGAACCTCCCTCATTCCGTGAAGGGCGTCGTACCAATTCGACTACCGAGGCATGTGGCAATATTTTTCGCAATAGCCAGTTAATAAGTTTAACAAACGCGTGATTCCGCCGCGTAAATTCAAATATATTATTAGTAGACTCGTGGAAAATATCAATTAATAGACGACGATGCGAGTCAGGCGCGGTACGTGGTGCGCAAGTGAAGAAATAGTTACCGAAGAAACGAATTACAATGTATATGTATATGTATATATATATATACATGTATTCCAACTTAATAAACTGCGCGCCGAATTAATTTTCGGACTTGAAACGCAGCTATCGCTGGAAAATTAACCCCCTCCCCTCCTCGAATTAAATCTACACGATTTAATTATCTAAAAAACTGTCAAGAAATTATTGCGAAAAATATTACCTCAGCCAGGATTCGAACCTGGAACCTCCCTCATTCCGTGAAGGGCGTCGTACCAATTCGACTACCGAGGCATGTGGTAATATTTTTCGCAATAGCCAGCTAATCGGTAACTATTTCTTCACTTGCGCACCACGTACCGCGCCTGACTCGCATCGTCGTCTATTAATTGATATTTTCCACGAGTCTACTAATAATATATTTGAAAAATATATATATATATTTAAATATGCATACAAAATATTTAAAATTAACAATAATTACAAATTGGATACATTCATCCATTTACATATGTAGCAATGGAAATGAAACTAGTTTATTTTTGTAAGGTAACACTACCAATTTTCTTTTGATGAAATCAATATTCCATGCTTCAAGTGAATTATTCTCTTTTTTTTATAAACTGAACATCAAATAAGGACGACGAGCATGGTTTTAAATAAAAATCATCTTGCTTGCTATACCTGTATCCTATTATACATACGGAGTTTTCACAAGAAGCGATATTCTTAATTTCAATAATAAAATTATTTTTTAATTTTACAAATCTGTCGCCTATTTTTGAAATATCTAAGCAATAATGATTTGTCTGTGCTTGTCTATATTATGGAGATGTGCAATTATTAATTAAAGGCTCATTGAAATGTTCTATTCGTAATTGACAGAATCATTGCTTGTAATATTACATTCAGTATTATTGCCTTCTTCAATCACGCGACGTATAACCTGTTGTAAAGTCTGAGCAGATTTACGAACCTTTTTTTTTAAATATTGCATGAAATTTTAAAAAGGAAAGGCACTGAAATTATCAAGCGAACCGTATAATTTTACACACTCACTTAAATGCACCAAGTTATGTACGTTATGTGATGCAAAATCTGGACCGTAAATTTTAATGGATTGGCAAACAAAATGTTTCATCAAATCATGAGCATACAATACATAATTTTCTAATTTTGAGTAATATTGACTTATCATTATGGAACTTGCAAGGCTTAATGTAATAAAATTGTTATAGATTTTACGCGGCAGAACATCTTTTAAAACTATAGGACCAGTATATAGCAAAAATAATCTAAATTCTGTAGCTTTATATCTTTTGCATTCAAGTATAGAACGCGTTTTTCTAGAAAACTCACGAGGAATATATCGCTTTAATCTTATAAGATTTTCAGTAATGTTATTAATATCACGGACTCGTAATTTGTGAGGTGGTTTACCATGAATCCAGCCATATCGGCTGTGACAAGTAATTCTTTTCGCAACACCTAGTATAAGATTATGCATGTAATCTATTGGTACGCTGTCTATCATATTAAAATGTGGTATATGTAATAGCATGCTTCTATCAGTATGATGCTCTGGTTGAGCCATAGTTCTGAATGAACTATCGGTTCTTTTGCGTAAATTTTCAGTCTCAGTAAAGCACAATACATTATTTAAAAAATCACCCTCTTGATTACATTTTGTGCATGAAAAATATCCTGTATGACTTTTGATACCTAAAGCAAATGATTTTGCAGGTGAATCACAAATTAACATAAAAATTCGAAAAGTATATCTACAAGAATTTATTAATATTCCGTTGGTCAATAAATGGATACACTCATTAACAAAATCTTTAAAAAACTCGTTAGTAGGCTTTCCTGAACCATGATACAAAGCAATTAAAAACACATGTTTTATAAGTATTTCTATCGATTTTACTGAGCACAAAATAGGCCAAAATGAACTATTAGTACTCTTACTCAAGGGTAAGCCATCAATATTAACAGCTAACAAAAACTCTTCATTTGGCTGTATGTTGATTTTATAATTTATACAAAATAAATTTAAAGTTTTTTCTATGCCAAAATAATAATATGATCCGTCAGCTAAAGGTGTTACGACTATGTTACTAGGTGTTTTTAGAAGCGTTCTCGGATCTTTTGGTACATTGTCACATCCAGGTATTTCACGTATAATAGGGAGTAGATTTCTCAATGCTGACAATTTTATATTATCTTTTACAGCCCATTTGGCTATTTTCGAGCTTATACATATAGTATTCTCGTACATATGTACATATGTACATAGCGATATTTCGTTTATAGGATTCTCAACATGCCTAGTATTACTACATGATATGTTATTAATATCATAATCCGTATTATTAAATAATTCACTGTTACATGAAATATTAATATCATCGTCGCCATCTACATCATTGTCGCATGAACTTTGTTGCAACATTGCGTTATCGTTACTTTTATTATCATTTGCGATATCTTGAATACTATTATTATCTATATTAATGTTATGAGAATCGAGAGATGACTCAGGCTCGTTGTAAATCATTGCTAAAAATTGATTTTTTTTTTTTAAGCTTTCTAGAGAACTTTATTTTATGCCTTGTTTGATTAAGCTTGTTCATGGTTAAAGAGGTTATGAGAAGGTTATAAGAAAAAAAAGCAAATTATACAGAAGCCAAAAGAATAAAAAACACGATATAGAAGTGTATACTATGTATGTTATGATATATACTTATCTTCGAAAAATCTCAATAGAAATTTTGCCGGTAGAGGTAGGAAGTTGGCGGACACTGCGAACGCGAACGTGCGCGCGGACCGAGAGACTTCTAGAAGCGCGGGAGAATAACGATCGAACAATAGAATATCGACTCTAACGACTCCATATATGGCAATTCATTGCATCGTTTAAGGCACTAAACACCACAGACGCGCGCTTCGCGCGCGCTATTTAGCTTTAACATTATGCTATTACTATTACACTATTAACTTCTTGATACACACAACTGTCAAAATATACGATGACAGCTGCAAATGAAGTAAGCGCAGCGAGAGAACCAATTGGCATCGCGGAAAAGCGGCAACAATAAACTTCGAGATATGCGAGTATCGACTTAACATGCCTTTTTTAAGAAAGGATCTGTTTATACGTCGCTATAAAATATATATTGCTTTTTAATGATAAATTGCCACTAGTGATAATTCCGCTTTTTTTTAACTTAACATTACATCTAAATATATAATAATATTATACCTATTTCCTCCAACGTTTTTTCTGGCACATTAATTCTCCAACCATGCACTTTCGAGTCCCACTGAAACTCATGGGACGCGAAAGGGCATGGTTGGAGGGAGTAGGATTATTATTATTATACTTAACTTGAATATTTATTACATATGTACTTACGTGATTTTACCGAGCCAGCGGTTATTAGCCGATGTCACACTGTATACAACGCGAAACGTGACTCGCGCACGAAAGCACGAAACATGTACAAGGTACCACGCTCGCGCACGGGTCTTCCACGTATTGCCGCGTATCCCGCGTTCGTCCGCGTCCGGATCGTGGGCGCCGTGCGCGATCGGTAGCGATCCGGCCAATCCGAGGCTGGCAGGGACGATGACGATGATGATGACGATGACGATGGAGCGAGCACTCGAGCAGGCAGGCAGGAATAAACGAACGCACTCGCACTCGCGCACGCACGCACGCTCGCGCTCTCTTGTTCACTCAACGAAGACGATTCCGCGTGTTGCACAGGGGCACACAGGGGAAGCGACAAGATACCACGCTCGCGCACGGGTCTTCCACGTATTGCCGCGAATCCCGCGAATCCCGCGTTCGTCCGCGTCTGCGTTCGCGCCGTGCGAGCTGCAAGCCGTGTCTCGCGGGTCCCACCGCCGTCGCACGACAATTGTTCGTTTGTTACGTATGGCGATCACGCGTCCGGATCGTGGGCGCCGTGTGCGATCGGTAGCGATCCGGCCGATCCGGGGCTGGCAGGGACGATGACGATGACGATGACGATGACGATGACGATGGAGCGAGCACTCGAGCAGGCAGGCAGGAATGAACGAACGCACTCGCATTCGCGCACGCACGCACGCTCGCGCTCCCTCGTTCACTCAAAGACGATTCCGCGTGTTGCACAGGGACACACAGGGGAAGGGAAAAGATACCACGCTCGCGCACGGGTCTTCCACGTATTGCCGCGAATCCCGCGAATCTCGCGTTCGTCCGCGTCCGCGTCGTGCGAGCTGCGAGCCGTGTTCCGCGGGTCCCACCGCCGCCACGCGACGATCGTTCGTTTGTTACGTACGGCGTGGCGGGCGTATGGTAGAGCGCCGTCAATACCGCGATGTATGAATGCTTCTATGCGCTTTGATGATTCGCAAACGCAGCAATTAAAAAGAAATAAGAAAAGAATATACCTTTTTAACAAATTTTAAAGAAAGTAAAGCAATTACTATTTTTCATTGCTTTTTCTACTTTTTACTTACATTATTCTATTCTATATATAAACGTCTGTTTTAATTAATTGATTAATTAATTAAGAAAAACTTAAAAAAATATAAACATAAAATTATAATGGACTAAATTTGACCTTAAAAGAACGCGTCTAATTTACGTCCTTTTCATATAACGTCATAATTTCGTCCACAATAGGAAAAATGCCATAAAAATGTTTAAAGATATCTATGAAATACCTAATATGCTAACTTTTTACCAGATATATATATTAGTAAGCAGATCGACATATTTTTAAACACCGACAAGCACCGCCTATACGCAAAAGACTTTGCGAGAAAAATACGGCCGTCAATATATGCGTTATGATGCGTACGCAAAGGGCATGCACATTCAGTATTGTGCGCTGTATATATATACATACATACGAAATACATTAATGAATATACATATTATGTAACATAATGTATATTCAAATCACGTGTATGAAATGTATATACATTTAATATTGTGCGCTGTATATACATACGAAATACATTAACGGATATACATATTATGTACCATAATGTATATTCAAATCATGTATATAAAATGTATATACAATGTATATACAGGATATTTTTTTCACATTATGGAGAAGAAATGCATATACATAGAATGTCCGATGTTATGTGGGTACTTATTTTTGATAAATTTTAATAATACATTAAATTCCAGACTAATTCCTATTTAAACATGACAAGTAACTTAAATGGACTTTCTTTATATAAATTTATGTAATATATACTTATTAATAATTAACTTTCGATATAAATACGTATGTTATGGATCACATTTTGTGAACTCTACTTATTCTGGCCAACTGTTATTTACAACATGAATTTTGGACTGAAAACCACTCAAATATGATAAACAGTATTAAATGAACCTTCCTTACATAAATTCATGAAATATATACTTATTAATAATTAACTTTTGATATAAATACGTATGTTATGGATCACATTTTGTGAATTCTACTTATTCCTGCCAATTGTTACTTACAACGTGAACTTCGGACTGAAAACCACTCAAATACGATAAACAGCATTAAATGAATCTTCCTTATATAAATTTATGAAATATATACTTATAAATAATTAGTTTTCGATGTAAATGGGTATGTTTTGGATCACATTTTGTGAACTCTACCTTTTCTTGTTAACGGTTATTTGGAATGTAAATTCGGGAATTAATCCCATTCCGAAGGGTTAATCAATATAAAATAGACAGATTTCTGTTCATATACTGCTGACATTCATGTTCTTGTTATACTTCACATTAATTTATGCAGATATTAAACTCACAATCGTGATGCTCCCTTTTCTGTTATTCTCTATATAGATTAATACATATAAAATTCATTTTTGATACCTTATATATAGTACTGGGATTTATTTTCTGGGATGTTTAAATAACTTTCTATTAATTAAGGCTCATAGTTTGTTAATTGAATTAGAATTTATTGATTAAACCACAAATATATACATGGGTTTATCATGACTTTATAGGTTATGAATATTATTTCACAATGAATGTTGTTTGTATAAATGTCTGCCTGTGTTATGTGCTTTGTTTCACATACGGTGAGGTCCGAAGACACGGTTTTCGACATTGACTGGCACGTTAGAAGGCTGAAATAAAATATAGAACATGAATATGAAATATTGATAGTTTTATTTACTTATGTGTGCACTTGGACTTCCCCCTTCTCCGTCTTTATGTTATATGTTTATTCATTTATTCACTTATTACTTAGCCTTGTTATTTACTACGGTGAGCGATGGAATATGATTGAATATAATTGTTTTAATTTAACTTATTATTGTTTTCCCAACGAATTTGAGGTTATATTGTGATGCGCACGGACGTTTCTTTAAACCGAGATTATAAACTACATGATGGGAAACTAAGTTTTCCCGATTCTAGGGAATTTCGGCCTTATGGCCAAAATGACCCACATGTGTGAAGAACTTATGCATGTGAATTCACATGTGTGACTTCAATACCTACGTTATCTATAGTTATCATTTACATCTTGTATAGTTTGTTATACGGAATAAATTTATTGTATGCCTATGATGACTTTTTGTAAACATTAGGTCTGCTTTATTCTATAGCTTTATCAAGTCTGTTATGTTATTTGTGGTTTGTATTGCGTTTTATATATAAATATGATAATGAATTGTGATGATGCTATGCCTGGCAGTGTGAAGACAGTCTGAAGACAGTAGATATTGAATTATATATGAAATACGAATATTTAAACTTCTTTTGTTCCCGGACACCGAAGTTGTTTTTGTCGCAAAACCATTTTGTTAACTGACTTCGCACAAGAATTGAATTGTGATAGAAGCATAATCTGCGATGATGTTCCGCCTGGTATTGCAATAAAAAAAATAGAAAGAAAAGGGGAAAAAATTAATAAAATTAAAAAAATAATAAAATAAAATAAAATAAAATAAAAATATAATAAAATAAAAATAAAGACACTTTGCATACCGGGCTAACTATTTGGCTTGCTTATACTTGTTTATACTGTTAATATTTGACGCATAACTTATTTACTACGAACAAACACAATACTGTAACTTATTGCGTTTTTCTTCCTTGTTTGGACATGTTCTACGATTTTTCTCGAACAAATGTATATTCTGAATACAGGCTC
The DNA here is from genome assembly GCA_030770225.1 of Temnothorax unifasciatus. Lineage (NCBI taxonomy): Eukaryota > Metazoa > Arthropoda > Insecta > Hymenoptera > Formicidae > Temnothorax > Temnothorax unifasciatus. The sequence goes on along the minus strand of JASTWK010000490.1, from coordinate 10,846 downwards.
ATAACTTGAGCAATTCTTCGACTTACCCCACGTGTTGCTCATTGTCTGCGTTGGGTAATCTATTATAAATTATAGCCGTACAACAGGCTATAGGTGGCATACCTGGGCAGTGCGCATTCTCCCGTGAGCGGCCCATCGATATGCGTTTGGGCTACGCATATCCCTCATGCTGTCCTAGGGGAAGGACACTCCGATAAAAAACCAAATAAACCGCATGAATGGACACTGAATCTGAAAAAAACTTACCACCCCAGGGTGATCGGTCACCCAGGGGTAGGCGCGGGGAGGGTACGGTCCCAGCTGTTCCCGTGTCGTTGGACACTGGTCCAGAATGCTGCGATGGGCTAACGGAGAAGACACCACCACCAACGGCGTTGTCTTCGGGCATTGGTAGCTGTGGCGTAGAGAATACTACCACAAAATTGCCCGAACAAAAATTGACAGGAGATAAAATCATCGATTTGGTGAAAGATATTACTGAGGGCGACTATTTGGATCGTCCGGTTGCTGACTCTCAAAAACACCGACGATTATCGTCTGATTTGGATCAACTAGTTACTGAAACTGACGACATGGACACAACTCTGCTGAACGAAAGCCCTGCGTACAGGGTGTATCATGACGATACAGAGCGGTACGGCGGGTTGCCCATTCGAGCAGGCGCGCACGGTCGTTCACAATTGCGTTGCAATAAAATTGTGACGGATTTCCGCAGCAGTAACGTTTAAAACAGAAGTCGAGATGATAATACAGGTTATGACACGGTAAAATACGGTAAAATAAAATCTAATACGGTAAAATACGGAAAACGTTGAAATAAAATCAAGCACGGTAAAAAACGTTAAAATAAAATCAAATACGGTAAATTATGGCAGAATAAAATCAATACGGTAAAAAAAACGTTGAAATAAAATCAATCGCGGTAAAATACGGTGAAATAAAATCAAGCACGGTAAAAAACGTTAAAATAAAATCAAATACGGTAAATTATGGCAGAATAAAATCAAATACGGTAAAAAAAACGTTGAAATAAAATCAATCGCGGTAAAATACGGTGAAATAAAATCAAGCACGGTAAAAAACGTTAAAATAAAATCAAATACGGTAAATTATGGCAGAATAAAATCAAATACGGTAAAAAACGTTGAAATAAAATCAATCGCGGTAAAATACGGTGAAATAAAATCAAGCACGGTAAAAAACGTTAAAATAAAATCAAATACGGTAAATTATGGCAGAATAAAATCAAATACGGTAAAAAACGTTGAAATAAAATCAATCGCGGTAAAATACGGTGAAATAAAATCAAGCACGGTAAAAAACGTTAAAATAAAATCAAATACGGTAAATTATGGCAGAATAAAATCAAATACGGTAAAAAACGTTGAAATAAAATCAATCGCGGTAAAATACGGTGAAATAAAATCAAGCACGGTAAAAAACGTTAAAATAAAATCAAATACGGTAAATTATGGCAGAATAAAATCAAATACGGTAAAAAAAACGTTGAAATAAAATCAATCGCGGTAAAATACGGTGAAATAAAATCAAGCACGGTAAAAAACGTTAAAATAAAATCAAATACGGTAAATTATGGCAGAATAAAATCAAATACGGTAAAAAAACGTTGAAATAAAATCAATCGCGGTAAAATACGGTGAAATAAAATCAAGCACGGTAAAAAACGTTAAAATAAAATCAAATACGGTAAATTATGGCAGAATAAAATCAAATACGGTAAAAAACGTTGAAATAAAATCAATCGCGGTAAAATACGGTGAAATAAAATCAAGCACGGTAAAAAACGTTAAAATAAAATCAAATACGGTAAATTATGGCAGAATAAAATCAAATACGGTAAAAAAAACGTTGAAATAAAATCAAATCGCGGTAAAATACGGTGAAATAAAATCAAGCACGGTAAAAAACGTTAAAATAAAATCAAATACGGTAAATTATGGCAGAATAAAATCAAATACGGTAAAAAAACGTTGAAATAAAATCAATCGCGGTAAAATACGGTGAAATAAAATCAAGCACGGTAAAAAACGTTAAAATAAAATCAAATATGGTAAATTATGGCAGAATAAAATCAAATACGGTAAAAAAACGTTGAAATAAAATCAATCGCGGTAAAATACGGTGAAATAAAATCAAGCACGGTAAAAAACGTTAAAATAAAATCAAATACGGTAAATTATGGCAGAATAAAATCAAATACGGTAAAAAACGTTGAAATAAAATCAATCGCGGTAAAATACGGTGAAATAAAATCAAGCACGGTAAAAAACGTTAAAATAAAATCAAATACGGTAAATTATGGCAGAATAAAATCAAATACGGTAAAAAAACGTTGAAATAAAATCCAATCGCGGTAAAATACGTTGAAATAAAATCAATCGCGGTAAAATACGGTGAAATAAAATCAAACACGGTAAAATACGGTAAATAAAATCAAACACGGTAAAATACGGCGAAACAAAATCAAATACGGTAAGAAAACGTTGAAATAATATCAAACACGATAAAATACGGCGAAATAAAATCAAATACGGTAAAATACGGCGAAATAAAATCAAGCACGGTAAAAAACGTTGAAATAAAATCTAATACGGTAAAATACGGCGAAATAAGCGAAAAACCATAATCCATTATAATCATTATATGTTATAATTTCATTACTTAAATTATTTTTTGCACACAATGTTTATGCACAGGGCAAAAGTCAGCAATTAGCATATGTGTGCAAATTTAAATTATAAGTCGGCTAATAATTTTATTCAATGTAAGTTTAAATAATGGCAGAAATCACCATTAACAAATCTTACAATATTCATTTTGTTTAATTAATTAATAATTTATCATTAAATTGATAATCAATTTAATATATCAATGCTAATGAGCATTATATAATTCTTTACATAATGATGCTGCTGCATCTTGAAAATCTTAATCTTAATCTCATAAACAAGAAGTTTATTAGTATATAAAATATACAATTTTAAATATGATGCTAATAAATAGTTTATATAAGGCAAATTATCATAATATTTAATAAATACTTTTCAGTAATAAATTCCTTGTAGATTTAAATGAGATTCAGTAGCATTATTTACATAAAGATGCTTATTAGCATCAGTATATTGAATTAATTATTAATGTTAATGATGAAATATTAATAATCTCGAATAAATGTTGTTAGACATAAGATCCGCTGATAATCGTTTTTATCGTTATAAATAACGATGGTAACGGTTATCAACTCGTGCCTAATAACATTTATTTCAGATTATTAATATATATATATTGTCACGTCTTTTTCACTCCCGGAGCGGTCCGGGCCGTGTGACGGATCAAAAGGGGAAGGAGAGAAGGATGATAAGCCTCTCCGGTAGTTCTCTCGCACCCCCGACACTCCACTAACCGAATTTTATTGTTGGGCGCCAGACGCGTGAATTCGCGTCCGCGAAATCGCGAGAAACTAAAGAGAGAGACGCAAGGCGAAATAAGTTGGTGTGCCAGGAATCGGCTAGCTCGCCCTAATAGCAGGGCGCGGCTCTCAGAAAAGATTTCTAATAACGAGACAAAAAATTCTTGACATGTTTAATCTCATCACAACCTGAAGTAGTATAAAAATAAAACATTATTGAGATTAAATCAATAATTCCTATTCTTTTCTCTCGAATAAAATAAGATTGACTTAATATCTTAAGACAAGGATAACATATAAGCTTAAATTTATATATGTTATTCTTGTCTCAAGATATTAAGTTAATCTTATTTTATTCAAGAGAAGAGAATAGGAATTATTGATTTAATCTCAATATTGTTTGATAACGCGCGATGTTAAAGCCATAATATTAAGCGCGATCCGCGCGACGGTCGCGCGCCGCGAAACGCCTGAGATGCATTTAAATATCCATTATCCAGATGTTATTCCTGAAATAGGTCCTCTTGAGCCATTATCATGTATTAGAATGGAAGCTAAACATAAGGAAAACAAATAGCCTATTCGTCTGCCAACAGAATCAATTGATCTTATTCTATTATAGCTATAAAAGGCACCAACTTAAATTTTGCTGTCGGTTACTGGCTGGGAGAGGTTTATCCTTGAAAATATCATTTTCATCCGTTCAGACTGTCCATATAGGACTGAGGTAAAAGAATTTTCTAGTTTTCATTATATATTACCTGAAGATATATGTTTTGCAAAATGGAATATTGTTAAATGGATTAAAATTAATGACTCTCATTATGAGAATGGCATGTTGGTTGTTGTAGATTGGGAAAGAAGTAAAAATCCTCAATTTGGTTATATTTATACAATATCTGTATCCAGAGATAATATTGTATATTTTTTACTTAAGAAACTTATCACAGTAAATTTTAATACTCATTTCCATGCTTATAAAATTGATTTCACTGATCAATGGCATTACTTAAAATTTCAAGATTTGGCTATCCATACAGCAACCAATATCAGAATTATTGCTAATGATCAACGATTAGTTCCGTTCCGTTTTATTCTCCATTGATTTCTCTATGAAAGATAAATCAATGGAGAATAAAACGGCTTTCTATCAAATACGTTTTGTATGATCATAAATGTAAAATCATAAATCATAAAAATAATCAAAAATCATACGTTTTGTATAAAAACGTAATAATAAAACGTTACAAAATAATAGTTGTTTTTGTTCATAAATACCTTTATTTTATTTTATCACAAAAAGGATCTTGAAAAAATAATATAATGGATCCTAACAATCTACGAATTCTCTTTTTTGCAAGAATAGAATAAGATTTTTTTCAGATTCGTCTATTATTGAATCAAGAATATTATAAGATTGTCACAAAGTTCTATCTGCATCTTTCTGAGAAAGTTAGAGGGATAGTATCAAGAATATTTTATTCTAAACTTAAGAAATTTTTTATTTAAGATTAAAATATTGTTGTTTCAATACTAAATATGATTGGTCTTATTTTAATCCTATTTTATGATAAATTTAAGAGTAATAGCATTGTATCTAGAAATCTTTTTTGAGGGTGGCGGGGTTGATTAAGGGCAGCGCGATGTTCGGCGGGGTGACACGCAAATCATTAACTCAGTCAGTTAACAAATGAAAAGAAACATTTATTGTAGAATAACTTTTGGAAAACAATGCGGCCATTTCGGCTTCCATTAATCAGAAAAAGCAAATAGATAGCTGATAACACGAGCGTCAAGTTTTGAACAATAAGAATGGCAGTAACGCGGACGCCAGAAATAAGCGGAGAATTACGTTAATTTAGTAAACGCGCGGAAAGCGCCGTTGATGAGCAAGATAATACTGGTAGAAAACTAAACTCACAAATACTTCGAAATCATAGCAGTCACGCAGATAATAATAATAAAGTATTAAACTAACAAATAATATAGAATATCTACAGAAGTTACGACCGAATGTGACATAACTGGAGTAAACGCGAAATAATCATGCTCGGAGCGCGTGAACTCAAGGTCTCAAGCGGCGCAAGGATTCTGTCGCCAAATTGCCTTAATCTAACGCAGATAGGAAACGTAACACAAGTAACATCCCAACGTAATAATGGTCGAACGCAACGTGTAATATCGCCAAGGGTATCCTGAATAAGGCGAAGAATAAGGCGCTGAGGCGCTTGGCATAACACGAAATACTAAAACTAACGCGGGGAAAGGTACGGAATTACCGCGAGTAATAACGGGACGCAATATTAGGTCAACGCAAGTAATATCTTAATGCAAATAATATCATAACGCAAATAATATCCTAACGAGAATAATCAGTCGGTGTGAATAACGCGAATGACACCCCGAGTCGAGAAATTAATCGACACGATTAATATTTTAAACGCAAATAATATGTCGGCACGAACGACATTCCGACGCAAATATGATTTTAACGCAAAGGCTTGCACGCAGGTAGCATCGGATCGCAATCACACCAACGCAAATAATATCTCGGCGCAACCAATATCGCGTGGAGAATCTAGGTGTCCTAACGCGAATCACACCTAACGCAATTAAAGCAACGTATTTACAATATTTATTTTACAGGACATGTTCTACATGTCCACCATTGTTCTCCAAACACAATGCGACTCTCCGCATAAAATTTTGTCGCACTCTACTTAGTGTGACGGGTGTAATATCGCGACTTGCTACCCGTATTCTGTTTATTAATTCGTTGCGATTCATGGGTAGTGTCTTATATACCTGATCGCGTATAAAACCCCATGCAAAAAATCTAAAGGCGTGAGATCAGGTGATCGCGGAGGCCACTCGTGCAGATCACTGTGAATGCCTATCCACTTGTTCGGAAATCGACGATTCAAAATCGTACGGGCAAGAACGGAAGTATGGGCTGGATGGCCGTCTTGTTGGAAGATGATGTTTGGGCGGATGTGTAATGGAACATCTTCCAACAAACCGGGCAGTGTTTCCTCCAGAAACTCGGAATATACTTCTGCCGTGACGTTGACATTTTCAGGGAAAAAGTACGGTCCGATAATCGTATCGTCCACAATCCCCATCCAAACGTTGACGTGAAACCTTCCCTGGACGTGCGTTTCTTTTATACAGTGGGGGTTCTCTACCGCGTAATGGTGTTCATTATGGCGATTAATCATGCCATCACTGCGGAAAGTGCTCTCGTCTGTCCATAATATACTCCGCAGAAAGTTGTCATCCTCAATATCATTAATATCGTCAATCTGTATGATATAAAGGTACAATAATGTATCTGTGTATTTTTTTCATGTTTTTTATGCCTTTTTGCAATTTGTTAAAAATTATTATTAATTTTCTGTTTATTACTTAGGTTGACATTTTATCGCGCAAACTTTAGAAGAAACGGTGATATGATTAGCCACGATATAAAAAACGCGTTAAACGAGAAATATTCGATAAACGAAAGTTATTTGCCACAATTTCGTATAAAAGTTTAAAATATAGCTAATACATTATTAAACTATATAATTTACCTGTTCTAAGACCCAATCACAAAATCTTTCTCGACGGAGCAAATCTTGGGGGAGCAACATTTGAGTTGTGTGTCTCTTGTAAGGATGCATTCTTAAATCTTTTTTAATAATCCTATGCGCCTTGTTATGGTCCATATTGAGATCATATCCGATACCTCTCGTGCTGGTGTGCGGATTTTCTGTTACTGCTTCTCTCACTTGATTGATAATTTCTTCCGGGCGATGGTGATGATTTAGCGCGCGTGTTGACGCGTGTAACGTGCCATGCTGGACAACGCGAGTTAATAAAGTATGAAAATACCCGTGTGCCGGGTGCCGCTTTTCAGGAAAGCGCTCAGCGTATAAAATTGCGGCCTGCCTTCCATTTTTACGACATTCGCCGTAAATCAACAACATATTAGCCAACTCTTCGTTAGTATAACGAGGATGCTCCATCGTTCACCATTTGACGTTTTTAAAACAGACGAGTGAATTTTCTGTAGACGGACAAAAAACTATCTAGTCCGACGTTCTTTTCCTTGCGTGCAACGCGAGGATTGAAAACGCGGTGAACGATGGAACGTCTTCGTTATACTAACGAAGAGTTGGCCAATATGTTATTAATTTACGGCGAATGTCATAAAAATGGAAAACAGGCTGCAATTTTGTACGCTAAGCGCTTTCCTGAAAAGCGGCACCCGGCACACGGGTATTTCCATACCTTATTAACTCACCTTGTCCAGCATGGCACGTTACACGCGTCACAAAATCATCATCATCGCCCGGAAGAAATTATCAATCAAGTGAGAGAAGCAGTTACAGAAAATCCGCACACCAGCACGAGAAGTATCGGATATGATCTCGGTATAGACCACAACAGGGCGCATAGAATTATTAAGAAAGATTTAAGAATGCATCCTTACAAGAGACACACAACTCAAATGTTGCTCTCCCAAGATTTGCTCCGTCGAGAAAGATTTTGTGATTGGGTCTCAGAACAGGTAAATTATATATTGCTTCCTCATAGAGGAAGTATTGTTTTCGTAAATTCGTATATGAACTTTTGATTGTGTATAAAGTTGGTTCTAATCAACCAAATTTAAAAGAATTATATATAAAATAGGGGTAGAAGAAACCAAAGAAAAGATTTTTTTTTCTACCCTTATTCCATATATAATTCTTTAAGATTTGGTTGATTAGTTTTTTAGTTATATAAAAAACACAGTGTAGTGTTTCCCCTTTAAAGAAGGTATGAAATCAATGTTTGAACTTTGCTAAGCTGACCGAGTGTCGAGCGTTTATTTTATAAATGACTGTATAAGTTACTGATTTCATTTAACAGTAGTACCTCAGGGTGACGAAGAAATCTATTATCGTGACTTTACAAACGTCGGTTAACTTTAAACCTTAGTTTACTCACTATTCATCTCTTTCTAAGGGGGACAGTTAGAACATCTCAAGTCTCAATAATTGAGACTTCAAAAAATAATGTTTTAAAATAATAAAAAAGTGTGCAAGTAGAAACTTGCACATTGTTTCCTCATAGTTTTTAAGTGTGCAAGTAGAAGCTTGCATATTACTTTCTCATAGTTTTTATTCTATATTATTTGTTAGTTTAATATTCTACTATTATTATCTGCGTGACTGCTATGATTTCGAAGTATTTGTGAGTTTAGTTTTCTACCAGTATTATCTTGCTCATCAACGGCGCCTTCCGCGCGTTTACTAAATTAACGTAATTCTCCGCTTATTTCTGGCGTCCGCGTTACTGCCATTCTTATTGTTCAAAACTTGACGCCCGTGTTGTCAGCTATCTATTTGCTTTTTCTGATTAATGGAAGCCGAAATGGCCGCATTGTTTTCCGAAAGTTATTCTACAATAAATGTTCCTTTTCATTTGTTAGCTGACTGAGTTAATGATTTGCGTGTCATCCCGCTGAACATCGCGCTGCCCTTAATCAACCCCGCGCGCCCTGCTATTAGGGCGAGCTAGCCGATTCCTCGCACACCGACTTATTTCGCCTCGCGTCTCTCTCTTTAGTTTCTCGCGATTTCGCGGACGCGAATTCACGCGTCTGGCGCCCAACAATAAAATTCGGTTAGTGGAGTGTCGGGGGTGCGAGAGAACTACCGGAGAGGCTTATCATCCTTCTCTCCTTCCCCTTTTGATCCGTCACACGGCCCGACCGCTCCGGGAGTGAAAAAGACGTGACAATATATATATATTAATAATCTGAAATAAATGTTATTAGGCACGAGTTGATAACCGTTACCATCGTTATTTATAACGATAAAAACGATTATCAGCGGATCTTATGTCTAACAACATTTATTCGAGATTATTAATATTTCATCATTAACATTAATAATTAATTCAATATACTGATGCTAATAAGCATCTTTATGTAAATAATGCTACTGAATCTCATTTAAATCTACAAGGAATTTATTACTGAAAAGTATTTATTAAATATTATGATAATTTGCCTTATATAAACTATTTATTAGCATCATATTTAAAATTGTATATTTTATATACTAATAAACTTCTTGTTTATGAGATTAAGATTAAGATTTTCAAGATGCAGCAGCATCATTTATGTAAAGAATTATATAATGCTCATTAGCATTGATATATTAAATTGATTATCAATTTAATGATAAATTATTAATTAATTAAACAAAATGAATATTGTAAGATTTGTTAATGGTGATTTCTGCCATTATTTAAACTTACATTGAATAAAATTTATTAGCCGACTTATAATTTAAATTTGCACACATATGCTAATTGCTGACTTTTGCCCTGTGCATAAACATTGTGTGCAAAAAATAATTTAAGTAATGAAATTATAACATATAATGATTATAATGGATTATGGTTTTTTTCGCTTATTTCGCCGTATTTTACCGTATTAGATTTTATTTCAACGTTTTTTACCGTGCTTGATTTTATTTCGCCGTATTTTACCGTATTTGATTTTATTTCGCCGTATTTTATCGTGTTTGATATTATTTCAACGTTTTCTTACCGCATTTGATTTTGTTTCGCCGTATTTTACCGTGTTTGATTTTATTTTACCGTATTTTACCGTGTTTGATTTTATTTCACCGTATTTTTACCGCGATTGATTTTATTTCAACGTATTTTACCGCGATTGATTTTATTTCAACGTTTTTTTATTACCGTATTTGATTTTATTCTGCCATAATTTACCGTATTTGATTTTATTTAACGTTTTTTACCGTGCTTGATTTTATTTCACCGTATTTTACCGCGATTGATTTTATTTCAACGTTTTTTTCCGTATTTGATTTATTTTGTTTTCTGCCATAATTTACCGTATTTGATTTTATTTTTTACGTTTTTTACCGTGCTTGATTTATTTCATTTCACCGTATTTTACCGCGATTGATTTTATTTCAACGTTTTTTTTACCGTATTTGATTTTATTTTAACGTTTTTTACCGTGCTTGATTTTATTTCACCGTATTTTACCGCGATTGATTTTATTTCAACGTTTTTTTTACCGTATTTGATTTTATTCTGCCATAATTTACCGTATTTGATTTTATTTTAACGTTTTTTACCGTGCTTGATTTTATTTCACCGTATTTTACCGCGATTGATTTTATTTCAACGTTTTTTTACCGTATTTGATTTTATTTTCTGCCATAATTTTACCGTATTTGATTTATTTTAACGTTTTTTACCGTGCTTGATTTTATTTCACCGTATTTTACCGCGATTGATTTTATTTCAACGTTTTTTTTACCGTATTTGATTTTATTCTGCCATAATTTACCTATTTTTATTTTATTTTAACGTTTTTTCCGTGCTTGATTTTATTTCAACCGTATTTTA
>JASTWK010000489.1:0-132701 GCA_030770225.1 Temnothorax unifasciatus | reverse complement strand
AAATTGTAGGTAATTATTCAGAATAGGGCCTTTTCCGAATTTTGATATTTTTTGCGGCTTTCTTGGGTAAAAATCTTTGTAAAAATCTTTCTTAACAACTGGACACATAGTGTGCCTTGCAAAGTACATGCGTGAACTTTCCACGTGTGGAAAGTTGTAAACCCATGTGACATCTCATCTCGTGTGGAAGCAAAAATATGATATAGTGGGAAGGTTCCGAATATACTTCGAGCTATTTTATTCTTTATTTTATTCTAAAAGTGTACATATTTTATGGAGAAACGATGGATTCTCTCTCTAAAATTAAATAAGTATATAAAGATTATAGGGTAATTTTCAAGAGGAAACAGCGGACAAATTCTTCCAATATTTATAGTAGCTTTCATGAGTTTATTTCAGAACAGTATAAAAATAAATTTTTACAACGAACTTTACGGAAAGTAAACGAAAGAAACAAAAAGAAAAAATTCAAATTATGAAAAAGAAAAAAAAGATAAAGCGGTTCGAAAATAACAAAACTATATAAATGTGAATATTTCGTTTTTATTAAACATTAACTTATTTTAAACCTAATTTATCAGATAATTTTTATAAAGTAAATTTGTAAGAATAAAAATATAAAAAGTAAACATATAAAAAGTAAATTGATTTGTTCCTAATCTATTAAACAAAAACTATTTCAATTATCTTCATCTGAATATATAGACGGACACGTGCGGATATCTTTCCTTCCATTGATTAACCAATTGATTATTATCCAATTGATTTATATTACACAACCTAAAATAAAACTCCTGCAGTTTAGGACATTGTTTCAAAATAACGGAACAATTATCAAGTGCATCAAGTTTCGTTTTAACAAGATATAACTTTTTTAAGTTTTTGCACTGCGCTAGTAATTCCAACCGGTGATCAGTGAGGACAGCATAGGACAAATAAACTTCTTGCAAGTTTTGATAAGAGGAAAGTAATCTAAATAAGCTCTTATCATCAGCTGGGTATCCGTATCTGTAACAAAAATTATGTAATTAGTACAGTACTTTAATTGCAAAAAGAAAATTTATGTAACTTTTCCAAGATGCTCGCAAAAGAAGCAAACAAATTTCAATAAAGAATACAATAATGTGTTTTAAAAGAAAATGTAGCACACACACTTACAGATCAAGGTGCACTTTTCGTAAATTCTTACAGTTAGCGAGAGCATTAAAACCCTGAGATGTAAGATCACGTGCGTGCAGTAAATGTATTACTTCCAAGTCACGACACGAATTTCCCAACTCTATTAGAACTTCATCGTTTATCCAGTCTGCCGATAACTGACGCATCCGTTGATTATTTTGCAGTATTTTGCAAAGACCTTCGGTTCTTACATCAGTAAAAGAAAGGTTTAAATGTTCCAAATTATTTAGCCCCTCGAGATACGAAAATCCTTCGTCGTCTACATAAGAATGAAAGAGATCCAATTCTAAAAAAAATTTGTATTACAAATTGTTATACAATTTACCATTAATCTTGACAATTATAACACTATATGCATATACCTTTCAAATTTTTGCATGTCTCTAAAGTTTTAAGTAGGACAGGATTTAAGTTGATGCGGCTGTGACTTAATCTTAAATGCGTTAAACGCCTGCCGCAATTATCAAGAAACGTTACGAAATTATTAACATTAAAGTTGCAATTTGTAAGATCTAATTGTTGCAAATATTTACATCTAGGTGTAAAATAACAAAATATATCGCACATATATTTGTCCGATCTAATATATCGCATGTTCAAACGTGTATAGAGTAGAGGATCCCGTGTTTAAAACATCAAAGCGCCTATTATTTACTTCATTTATGCGGCATAATGTTACCACATCTAAGTATTTAAATATTTTTAGTAGTATTTCATTCTGTAAAGATAAAATATAATTAATATAATACAAAATAAATACTTTGATACTCAAAGTACGAAATGTCATTATTGTAATAAATATTGTGATGAGAAATAAACTTAGAATACTTTACAGGAAGCGCAGATAAACTGCAACGTGATAGCTCCTTGGATTCATCCAATGAGAGTTTCACTCTCTTGGCACAATTCGAATTACTTTTCAATAAAATACGACGCGGATATCTCTGATCAAGAGGTTGGTCATAACCAGGGGTTACCTCCTGAGAAACATTTGGTGCTTCAAATTATTCTTATAAGAAACCCTTCTTATGTCGCTGCAAATATTATCGGAACAAATTAATTTTTATTATTAACAGAAAAAATGGTTTCAAAAATATTATTTAATGTCGATGATAATGATACCTTTTACAAATAACACAGTATATGGAAAAATTCTGTTGCAGATGAAGTATATCTAAGTGTGCACTTTCTGAATCTGTTGTTAAATTATGAATATCGTCATGGTATGGATAGTACATGTAGTTAATTTTTTGGAACAGATTAGTTAAACTCTCGTTAGGATTTCTAGACAGGATCAATTCTGATGTACCGATGAGCATCACAGCATCTAGCTTTGTGTAAGAGACCTGCGAACTGCCCTTAAATACTAGTTTGAGCATTTTGGTTTTAAAGTTACACGGATGCGACAACGGTGGAGAAAATAATCTTGATTCCGGGGGTACAATCTGAGACGATTCATCCCACAACTGAATCCAATGATTATTGGAATCTTGAGCCGAAATTTGAATTACGCTTCCAGGATTACATATTTCGTAAATACAGACTCTGATTGGATATACAGCTTCATGAAACTCGATATCTTTAAATAGAAAATATTATTATATTTACTCTCTTCTCGGCAAAGGCGTATCTTCCTTAACAATATCTTATTTATCGATTTAAATATTACATACCAATATATCTTTTTTCGCTCGTCACGTCATAATCGTTTTGTTCCATGGGCCCATCAATGAGTTTCATGAAAACTTCGTTTTGCCACGGAGATATTGAAACACCAGTACCATTCTTTGTCATCTATATTAGAAAATCAAAATTGTCAAATAGTAGAAAATCCATATATGTAATACTACTATATTGCCAGCATCCATTGTAGCCCTATAAGTGGTGCGGGTCGAAACACTACGGTGCCTACAATCACCTGTCTGTCTCTATCCACAGTTGCCTTGCCACTTATGCGCATGCTCGGCAACTAATCATCAGTTGCCGAGCATGCGCATAAGTGGCAAGGCAACTGTGGATAGAGACAGACAGTGATTGTCGGCACCGTAGTGTTTCGACCCGTTTTCTGTCGACACTGGCAATATAGTAGTATTATATATATGAGAAAATCTTGTAACATATAATGTATAGCGATTACTTTGTACAGGACTATAACAGAGATAGGTAGTACCAGAAAATACACGTACATTGAAATGAAAAAAAGGAATTGGTAAATGAAATAGTTGTCCGTAATTTTGAAATTTGGGTGGCCCAATTATGTCAGGGGCAGTATGGAATATGCTAAAACTCCCGTAGTCCACGGCAACAAATCTTTTCTTCACAAATTGATAGATGAAGTCAACACTATCCTCTTCTGCTACGGATACTCTGCCGACATAGGGATATCGACTACAACTGTCGCAATATGAAGATTTATTGTGGGTTGTCATATTGTCTCTCTAAAAGAAGACAAAAACTTTCTTTTTTAGCATATGCTAAAATGCATTATAATATCACATATATTTATAATTGTAGCGTTAAGATTATATATATAATCTAACAATAAGTTTATCTTGCTTCCATTCGCATTGCTAACAACTCTTTATTTTGTGCAAAAGCGGACGTACCCTTTTCTTTCTGTCTCGTCTCGTCGTCTTTCAGCGGCGGGTCCCTCTCGTCGTTCCTCCGCTTGCCCTTTTGTACGTGCCCTTCCTCTTCTGGTGAGAGCTCACCTCTCTTCCTCTTGATTACGAAATCAAGGATCGAGCCGCAGCTCTGCGTTCTCTCTCTCACCAACCTGACGGCCTGATTCGGTCTTCCTCTTCTCGCCGGTGTTATCACTGTCTCCTCTTGGGACTTATCGTTTACCGACTCAGCTGACGGTCCTTTCACCGCTTTCCTTGCTTTATTTTCCTCCACGCAAGTGGCGCCTTCAGTCCCTTTTCCGCTCTCCATGCACCTCTCCGGTGCCCTTTGGTTCTTTCTAACCTCACTTCCTTGCAGCAAAACAGAGTCACAAATCCTCAAAAAACGTTTCCCTTGAGGCTCCCGCGTTGCTTCCTTATATCTGTGATTGAGCTTGCAGTTCTGCACATGCAAAATACCTGAAACAAAGTCGCCCCAGGGCGATTGGACGGCAGATAAACTCAGGAAATAAGCCTACGCGCTTGGCGGACGTGCTTTCGCTTACTTACTCCGTGGAGATCCTTAAATATCATTATTAAATAATTAATTATTTTATAGAAAATAACAGTTATTTTTTAATTTTGTTAATGTAGAAAAATGTTCTTTTATAAATCTGAAATATCGGGAGCTCTGTGTTCTTCTATTACCACGTGGCGTGGCGCACACGTGCACGAGTACAAAAGAAAGAACAAAAAAATTACACTATTTACATTGCTCACATTCGCCAGACTTACGCTTAGTTTCTATAAAATGACTATAAAGTTCCATTCTACATTAGTCGTAAGAGTAAAACGCGTAAGCAGTAAGCTATTGACTAATAAGATTTTTACAATACAAGAATAATCGATTGTAGTTGGTCAACTTTTACTGCTTACGTCTTACCGCTCTTACAGTTATTGCACAATGGGTTTAAGATTTTCCGAAATGTATTTTTTATCTTACTCAGTATCTTTCATCTCATTTTCCGATACACGTTATAACATGTTCCACCACGTGGTATTGTGTTTCATACGGTAGAAGGACATACGGCATACACACGTTCACGTGCACCAAAGAAAAAAAATGCAAAATTTAAATTGCTTACGTTCGCTACTTACGCTTACGCTTTTAAATGACTAAAATTTTTCAAAATGTATTTTTTTATTTATTTAATGTATCTTTTATCTCATTGTTTGATATAGGTTATAGCGATCTAACAATAAGTTATACAAAAGATCACACAGTGAAAAAAGAATTAATTATCTACCGGAAATTTAACTCGGAACTGAATCAAACAATTAATCAGCAAAACTAATTTCTGTCGATTTTCATACTACTTACTGTTTATCGGCAAGGCACTTTTGATTTTTTCCGTATAGAATGAAAAAATCATGAAAGCAAAGAAATGTTGGAACACGTGGTGAGCACGTACTATTGCGTACTATTTCTGTGTAGGTCTACGTTCGCACAGTACCACAGTATATACAGTAGCGCAACTCCGCTTATTTTGTGAAGCCAAGCTGTCCACGGTCATGCGCGACTTAGGGCAAGTGATGGCAGCGCCCTCTGAGCGCCCATTTCAAATAGGTCGTTATATATATTTATAGTTAGATATGTATAATGTATATTTATATAATGTTTAAATAAATAAAAATGTAATATATTTATATATGACAATAGTAAAATTATAATAAATGTATTCTAAATGTAATGGAAATGTATAATTGTAATAAAAATATTTCTTAGAATGTTTAAATGTCACTAATTAATACCCTTATATAAAATAAATCCTTCTAGAAAATCCTTATAGAACAAATATGAGTATATAACAATGTTTTATATAAATTAATGTTATAATAAATATTATAATAAATATTAATAATGCTTTTAGAGTATTTATAATTTTGCTTCCTCATAGAGGAAGCTTTGTTTTCGTGAATTTCGTATATGAACCTTTGATCGTGTATAAAGTTGGGTCTAGTCAACCAAATTTAAATGAATTATATATGAAATAGGGGTAGAAGAAACCAAAGAAAAGATTGTTTTTTGAGTTTTTGATGCCAATATGTTCAGAGTGTTCTAAAATGTCGAAATATTGCATTAAAATCGCATGTCTGTCTGTATGTATGTGTGTGCATATGTTGTCTGTATGTGCTCTAACTTTCGCAAATATTGAGATATCGGGCTCTTTTTTTTTTAATCGATAGAGAATTATTCAACGAAGGTTGGTATTGAATTGGGCGATGATCTGTAAAAGGGTTCTTTGAAAAAAAAAATTTTTTTTTTTTAGAAAAGTGTGTTTTATTGATATATAAGCAACATACATCTTTAAGTCGATTCAATTTAATTTTTGATGCTATATGCATCTAAATAACTGTAAAGAAATCATTGCGAAAAATATTACCTCAGCCAGGGTTTGAACCTGGAACTTCCTTCCCTTCCAAGTTCTGTGTTTCAAGTCTGACAAATCTAGTCGTCACGCAGTCAAAGATTGGAAAATATGTCAGATAAAAATACAAATAAACTTTCGCGCATCATTTACCGCGTTGGTTCTTAATTAGCCCGGTTTCTATATTCATGCGGACTTCCATTAGAACCTAATTTATACTTCGAATTCCAAATTAAAATAAATTCCGATAGGAATTTGCACATTGCTTCCTCACCATTGTAAAGTGTGCAAATTAAGAATTTGCACATTGCTTCATCAACATTTGATTTTGCTCACTTATAAAGCTTATTCTGTAAGGAAGCTCTTGTATTTTATTTGATGTATATAATAATTAGTATTTATTAATTTGGCTTCCGCATAGAGGAAGAATAGAACTCCGGTTAATACTTTCCGAGATATGGCGGATAAAAGTTACAATATCGAACGAAAAAGAAATTTTTGTCACACAGCTGTCACAATTCGAATTTATCGATAAAAAAATGTTTGAACCCAGAAATAGCTTTCTTATTTTATCTAGTTAAGCCTTAAATTTTTGGAGATTTTTTATTCAATGCTAAAGTATTGATATTGAATTTTACAACTAACCAGAGCGACTGGCGAATTCCCGATCGCGCGACTTCGGGCGCCACTCATGTCTAAGCTGTATTAATTTTACAAGAGAAATGCCCTCCCCCCGAATCTTTTTATAGGAAATTTAATTCTCTACAAAATTATCTTTGTGCAATTTTGCTGTATTTCGAACGGTTTTTGCAGCGTTTCGAGTAAAAGGTCGAAAGGGACCAATTTTTTATAATTTTTATTTTATTATTTTTTTTTACAAAGCACCAAATTGATATGTTTATATCTGCAGTGCCATTTACTATATCGAATGACACATAAATTAAACTTCCGAATTCAAATTCGATTAAAACCGTAAATTGACTGGCCTATGGGACTACATGCTGCGGACGATATTGCTGGTCCCTCGTTTGTAGAAAAATGTCGAAAATGTTGAACGTTTGATTATGAAAATCTTGCATTTGACATTACGCTTATAACAGATAAGCGTGCAAAAATCTTGTCTGTATTTGAAATATCACACTTGTGAAAGATAAATCGGCAAAAGAAATGTAAACGTACAAAGAAACTTGTCTGCAATAATACATACGATACAGACACAGAAGAAAATGTAAATATATTGTAAATAATTGATTTCTTCATTATTACAATAATTTGAATATTGAAACTATATTTTGTACTATATGGTTTCTAATTAATTATATGTAATTACCAACAATATATTAATAACAAATAATAAATTAAGGGAGTATTTTGATTTGAAAGGTCGTGAAAATAGGTATTTTCCATGAATTTTTTGTAGAAAAGCGGATAAAGCGAATAAACGTTAAACTTTTCATGTTCTTTTAACTTTATTTTGAGAATATATTTTTATTTTTTAAGTAACAAAAATGCTCTATTTTCTATGTTATATCCTGGTCACTAGAATAAGATATAAATGAAAGACAATGTAAATGATTTAATCATTAATTAAATTCAATTCTAACTGTTCTAGGTATCAGAAATGCAAAAACCAACAATTTTCTTATTCAAAAGAAGTGTGACTATCGTCTGAACTAGAATAAACATTATACGTTTATTAGTTTTTTTTTCTTTTAATAAAATACTTCCAAAATTTTGAAAAAGTTATAATATTTTCAATAAAAAGGCCGCCAGAATGGAAATATTAGTTTAATTCTAGTTCAGACGATAGCCACACTTCTCCCGAATAAAAAAATTTTTGGTTTTTGCGTTTCAGATACCTAGAATAACTAGAATCATTTATACCGTCTGTCATTTACACCTTCTAATGAAAAAGAAGAGCATTTTTATTATTTAAAACTAAAAATATATTTTCAAAATAAGGCTAAATAAACATGTATATACAGTTTAGCGTTATTCGCTCTTTTCGTTTCCTTGCAAAAAATTCCTGAAAAATATCTTGTTTTATGACTTTTCAAATCAGAATATCTCCTTAACAATTTTTTACATTTTTTTTCTGACGGAAGAGATTACCTTCTTTACTTCTCAATATAAATAAATTTTATAGATATGTTGCCATGGTTTTATTCGATTGTTTCGGCGTTTTTATATTTGTGATTCAATTAGATTGTTTATCTTATTTATATTATTATTAAGAGATTGTTTCATGTTTTAATATGTTAACTTAAACACGTTAAGGGGAGATATACACCTAGGAGGCCGGAAAAAAGGTCATTTTTGTGAATTTTTTAAAGGAAAACTATTTGAAATTTCGGATTGGGAGTTTTTCTATCTAAAAGTATACACATTCAGGAATATGTCCAATTTTTTTTATTTAAAAAAATCAAAAATTGACGAGGTTGTGGTATAATCTTTGGAGCGCCGTAAAAAAATCCGGGTAAACGGTACCCACTGGCGTTTCTTCAAAAATCATTTGAAACAAAAAAACCAAAAAGATTATTAAATTAGATACTATAATCTAGTACTTGTCATAGCCGATTTTGAAAATATCGATTTATGACAAAATGGCGGACGTTTGAACATAACATAGCGATTTTTCGACCAAAAATTAGTTATTATTTTACCTATAAAACAAAAACTAAGCAACGAAAAAAAAAAATCCTATGACAAGTACTAGATAATGATGTATAGAATAACCACAAAAAAAATTCAAGGCAATCGGTTCATTGGTTTTCGAGAAATTTTGGGTACCGATTTGAAACAGGCGGCACGGCGCGCTCTCGGAGACGGTTCACTCTCTCGGCTGTAACTTCGTTATTTATCGAGATATTGACTTGCAATTTTAACCAGATATTCTTGAGACCTCAAGCTTCAAGAAAATGCAAAAAAAAAACAATCGATTTTTTCGACCATGCTAGGTGTATATCTCCCCTTAAGGTGATACTGGAGCCGTGTTTTCTATTTTAATCCAATATCTCTCTTTTGGCGCTCGTGATTTGGTCGTGATTTAAATATGCATAGCTAAAATTATATACTTTAATAAGAGTAAGAAGAACACTACAATTTTTTTCTCGATAGTTAATATTTATTTAATTATTATTATGCATTTAAATATTATGCTATACTATGCTAAAGTTAATGTTTTTAATGTAGGACTTTTTCAGATAAAAAAGCGTATGAGCAAAAACAGGGATTGCTATTTTTATTATTTTATACATTATCCTTACAAATTTTAATTTTTATATTTATTAATATTTATTTAATTATATTTGTAAATTTTGTATTTATAAATTTCATATATAATATAATTAAATAAATATTTATAAAAATTAAAATTAAAATTCGTAAATGTAAATATAAATGTAACGCAACGCATCGTCGATTTGCCAACTCGAGACTCGGCGCTTGGTGAGACGCGAGACGCGATACCCGAAATGCGTGCTAAGCAGCTACATCATAATAAGGAGACAGCAGATCGTATAATATGTCTGTGCTTTTCTCCTCGCTCGAACTGGTTCGAAGCTTGCCGAGTGTTGCCGAGCCGGCCGAGCGTCGAGCACGGCCGCCGCGGCCAGCACATTGCAACCGTCAGCTGCGATCGAGCAAGCCCCGGAAGTGCAACGACCACGACCCACCATCAGGGACAACGTGCTGCTGCCCGAACCGCTGATAAGAGGCGGAAAGGTGTCTAGGAGGCAAGCCGAGGCGGTGAGAAAAGGCCTCGCGGCGGCCCAGTAAGAGGGCGTTGAGACCACCGACGGCGCGCGAGAAGCGAAGCGTCAGGTAGATGTAGAGAAAATTAATAAAAATGTTAAAAATTGTTGTGCGGTGAACGTCAGAGTTCCTTGTAAGATTTATCACGAGAATCTTAATAGAGTCGTAATGTTTTCACGGTTTAAATAGAGTCACCACGACGAGAATGTCATTTCGTTTGTTGTTTTGAATGTTTAATGAACCAACACGGATTAGAAGGATCAGACATACATAACAATATAAGAAACTTGTATTTATGTTTACGATGGTTGACCTTCGCCAAATATTAATAATAACGATAGTATTAATACTAATTATTACTTTCACATTCAGAATAATGTGATTTCGCGAGTTATAAAATTAAAAGGTTCATTGAATATTCACAATTGAATTCAGCGTTAGAAAGAGTTTCATTTATTATGCGCCGATAGTTAAATATCATTTATTTTAATGATACAATTATTTTGTTAAATTTTGCGGCAAAGCGTTGTATTCAGGCTGAAAAGATTGATTTCCCCTTCGTGATAAGCGATAAAACGAGGCGAATCACGCGGGCTCGAATATCGCGAATGGGCATTAAAATCAGACGTGTCAACTAGACTTTAAGCGACGGGCCAGCAAGGCCTAAAGGCTGACTCACAAGGAAGAGAGGTAATGGAATTAGAGGCGCGAGCGCGAAACAAAATGTAACGGCGACGATTCGGCAACGCGCGAGTCGCAATATATAGGGGGTCCCGGAAATAAAGGCACAAATAATTGGCGGATATCGATTATCCCGACCCGAGAGGAATCGACCGGATTTCGAGACAGGACGACCCGCGCGTGAGTCCCGAAAGAACGACAAAACAAACTCCAGGACGATCGAGTCACTGGATCGCGAAATCGCGAACCCGAACCCCGCGGCGAGAAGTAACGATGGATTAGGGTTCAGAGAGGCTTAAAAGGTACAGCGGTACCATCGGCGACGTTATCCGATCACCAGGTCGCTAGATCTCGAACCGGGCATTTTCTGCGAGAAACCACAATAGGAAGTGGCTCAATAGGTCAGAACGATGACGGTATAGGAGGCCCGTCAACGTACGATAGGTGGAACGGAAAAAACGAGAACCAGAGTCGCGAGTGGCCATAGACGACCCAGGTGCGCGGATCGCGTCACTGAAACATCACCACGGGTGATAGCGAATCGCTTCAGTAATGTAAACGCGAAGTTCCGTTTCCACGAAAAAGGAAGGTTAAAATGTTAAACGAATGAAGTATCAAATTGAAAGGGAAACGAAACTTCGAATAGAAGCGTATAGAATAGTTGCGAAAGCGGTAAGACGAGAACATTCGAGAGAACGTACGTGATTCTATGCGAATTCGCAAACGGCGAAAACACCTAAAAACTGAGGAATTTATCCATTGAATCCATTGTCTGCGAGCGAGCATATGTGAACGATTATCGCGGAACGCGGAAGCAAAAGCGAAAGCAAACGTCAAAATTGACAAGCGAACAGAAGGCCCACCATACAGCGGGCGCGTGATAAGGGGCGTGCCAGCGCAAAAGGAGGGAAGCAAGCTCGACTATAAAAGGGCAGCAAGGCCCAAGTTCGGGGAATCCGCTTGCCGTTATCACCGAACACGTTCCAATTACTCGAGTCATAGATTAACCTTAGACTTAGACTTACGCGTATACGCAAGCGGCAATAACTCCAAGTACGGGAGAATCATTGAATTTGTATAGCAGAGGGTAGAATAAAGTGTGTTTTATCTACCATAAACTTGTACAAAATTTATTCTAACATAATCCCGCTCACAAGACCTAAAACACGCGAAAGATCGGCATATTCCCGCGATACCTATCCGTCGGCATCACCCGACACTGCGACGAGAGATCCAGAGGCGGCCCAGCGAAGGTCCAGAAGGGCGACCAAGACAGCGGTGCACAGCTGCAGTCCCCGAGGCGGTCCAAACAGCGAGGTCCGCGGTGATCCACAGCCCCAGCAGGCGAGCACGGAGCAGCGAGTGAGGGGAATTAGCGAGGTCCAGCGAACGGTCAGTGAGATAAAATTAAATCTTTCTCGATTTCTCGTGAATAAAATCGAGTGGCGACCGATGATAACCGGATCTAACATTGAGTGTGTCGGTAACAAACCCCCCGTCCGGTCACAACATCCCCTCCATATAAGTATTATATGCATTACCGACGCTTTGGACATAGCACGGAACAGAACCAAAAGATCGTGCACATAGCACGGAACAGAACCAATAGAGCGTGCACATAACGCGTTACCCATCAGAAATTTTCGTGGACATGGCTACGTAGTTCAATGTGCACGTTTTGTGCACATAGGAGGCGCTCATGGACGGGGTACGGAAGCGCCTATACGCCATAACGTTGGCACCTCGTGTTATAGGAACATGTGCATTAGTTTTTGTCCTAAAGAACGGCACTGTGTATTCCAGGAGGAACGGAACCCTGGGTTCCGTTCCTTTTCGAGATTAAGGTAAATATTGTTAAATTACATTTTTAGTAGATCTTTACATTTTTTGATGGATAAATTTGTTAATTCAACGAAGATCTTGAAATTTAAAAATTTTTGGGTAATTAATTGAATTAAATACAAAGTTTTTTAAAGTTAAGGTTAACTTTTTAGGTTAAAACGAAATTGTACACAATATATTCCAGGTAGAATAGAAAGTCATAAAATGTCAAAGTGACTTCAAATGATGTCCAAAAAATGATTAAATTATGATAAAAAGTGAATTTTGTAGTCATATTCTCATCATTTTGACGTCACTTTGACATTATCATGGCTTTCTGTTCTACTTAGGATAATCCTTTCTTTTTTGTATTTTAATGTATTAGAAATAGTTGTACATAAAATTATTCTGACTTATTGCTATTTTAAAATAATGAAATGTATACTGAAAATTACTGTAATTTAAATATCAACTTAATTATAACGTGCTTATTATTATTTCTATAGATGGATTTTGTACAATCAAGGAAAATTAAAATTAGATACGGTGAGAAATGTATGAATATATATGTGACAAATAATACTTTGAAGAAAAGTGTCTTAAAAGATTATTTTCCTGACGCTGGGACTTTGACATATCAAATTGATGGGGAGACATATCTATTAGACACGGATGCTCAATCCATCTACGTAAATGCAAATGTGGACATTTATGATTTCAACGTTCCAAAAGGTTTGTATAACGTTATCTTACATCATATACTTTATACTATACTCATAATTATTGTAAAGAAATGTTATTTTGAATAATATATAGCTATATAACTTGGCTACAGTTTTCAAAAAATAATCAATATTTTTCTAGATGTACCTGTTTCACAGCTCAATGGAAAAAAACGTAAACGTTTTCATGATATTCTTGAAACGTTATATTCAGAAAATAATCAGATTTTGTTAAAGAGAAGGTATTTAAATTTTATTACATGTATTCTATTTAGTTGTATATTTGTACAAGGAAGCTAATTGTCTATTTTCTTTGATATTTTTACAGATGAATCAAATAAATCTTTTCCGTTTTGAAAAAATTAAAAAGTATTTTTATAAGAACTATTGTTATGAAGCAATTCTTCAGAAATTAAATAAAAAGCATAATGTTAAAATTTCGATGCGTACTTTATCAAGAATCTTAGCTCAAAATAGGTTGAAACAAAAAAATATAAATGAGAGTCCAATCGAGGAAATAGTTCTTGCTATTATATTGGAATTAGAAAGAAGTGGGTGTAATTTGGGATATAAGTCAATAGGTCAAAAGTTGAAAAAAGTTTATAAACTGAAAGTTAAACAAAAAACTGTTATGAAATTGTTAAAAATAATTGATCCTGAAGGAGTTGAAGCTCGGAGCCGGTACAAATTGAAAAGGAGAATATATTCGGTTCCAGGTCCAAATTATCTTTACCAACCAGCGAATTGAATCTTATTGGCGTCAATCTAATAAATCCATAGATAGCAAAACCAAACCTTTTAAGTTTATCGTACCCATCTGCATGGTAAAGATAATTTGGACCTGGAACCGAATATATTCTCCTTTTCAATTTGTACCGGCTCCGAGCTTCAACTCCTTCAGGATCAATTATTTTTAACAATTTCATAACAGTTTTTTGTTTAACTTTCAGTTTATAAACTTTTTTCAACTTTTGACCTATTGACTTATATCCCAAATTACACCCACTTCTTTCTAATTCCAATATAATAGCAAGAACTATTTCCTCGATTGGACTCTCATTTATATTTTTTTGTTTCAACCTATTTTGAGCTAAGATTCTTGATAAAGTACGCATCGAAATTTTAACATTATGCTTTTTATTTAATTTCTGAAGAATTGCTTCATAACAATAGTTCTTATAAAAATACTTTTTAATTTTTTCAAAACGGAAAAGATTTATTTGATTCATCTGTAAAAATATCAAAGAAAATAGACAATTAGCTTCCTTGTACAAATATACAACTAAATAGAATACATGTAATAAAATTTAAATACCTTCTCTTTAACAAAATCTGATTATTTTCTGAATATAACGTTTCAAGAATATCGTGAAAACGTTTACGTTTTTTTTCCATTGAGCTGTGAAACAGGTACATCTAGAAAAATATTGATTATTTTTTGAAAACTGTAGCCAAGTTATATAGCTATATATTATTCAAAATAACATTTCTTTACAATAATTATGAATATAGTATAAAGTATATGATGTAAGATAACGTTATACAAACCTTTTGGAACGTTGAAATCATAAATGTCCACATTTGCATTTACGTAGATGGATTGAGCATCCGTGTCTAATAGATATGTCTCCCCATCAATTTGATATGTCAAAGTCCCAGCGTCAGGAAAATAATCTTTTAAGACACTTTTCTTCAAAGTATTATTTGTCACATATATATTCATACATTTCTCACCGTATCTAATTTTAATTTTCCTTGATTGTACAAAATCCATCTATAGAAATAATAATAAGCACGTTATAATTAAGTTGATATTTAAATTACAGTAATTTTCAGTATACATTTCATTATTTTAAAATAGCAATAAGTCAGAATAATTTTATGTACAACTATTTCTAATACATTAAAATACAAAAAAGAAAGGATTATCCTAAGTAGAACAGAAAGCCATGATAATGTCAAAGTGACGTCAAAATGATGAGAATATGACTACAAAATTCACTTTTTATCATAATTTAATCATTTTTTGGACATCATTTGAGGTCACTTTGACATTTTATGACTTTCTATTCTACCTGGGATATATTGTGTACAATTTCGTTTTAACCTAAAAAGTTAACCTTAACTTTAAAAAACTTTGTATTTAATTCAATTAATTACCCAAAAATTTTTAAATTTCAAGATCTTCGTTGAATTAACAAATTTATCCATCAAAAAATGTAAAGATCTACTAAAAATGTAATTTAACAATATTTACCTTAATCTCGAAAAGGAACGGAACCCAGGGTTCCGTTCCTCCTGGAATACACAGTGCCGTTCTTTAGGACAAAAACATGCACATGTTCCTATAACACGAGGTGCCAACGTTATGGCGTATAGGCGCTCATGGACGGGGACCACCTAAAACGCGGGCATGACCACTCTCATTCTTCTCTCTGTTCCAAAACTCACTCTAGTTAACTAAAATGCTATAGTGTACGTGACGTAAACTATAGATTTTAGTTACTCAGAGTGAGTTTTGGAACATGACCCTGATTGATTAAATTTCAATCCAATCTCAATCCCAATCCGTAGTCTGATACGGGCTTTAAAGGAATGCTGGAGCCGTCTGTATAACCGACAAAATTACCATTTTCTATGTTATCGACTATATCTGTCCTTGTATAGACAAAGCTATAGGCAAGAATAGCACGCTACATTGCACGCACACATACGCACAATACACATCGACATTATACTTTTATATTACGCTTTCAAATATTGATTTGGAGGGTTTATCGATGTTTTTCTTGTTGTGCAATTCAGGGGAACTTGTTTTCGCGTTCGTACCAATGGTATTGGTTGGTCGAGTATATCTCTTATATGAAATACATCTTGTGACGAGCTGACAGCTCACCGCAACTCGAGACGCCATATTGGGATAAAAGTAGAATAAGGAAATCTGTACTTTCGTAATTTTTTCTCGTTTTCTATATAAAATCGGAGTTCCCCTGAATCATTAATGTATGTACTACAATTCTGGAGAAGGATTTTTAATTCTGTCAAATTAATACGACGCTACGTGCCGACAAAAAATGTTGGTAAAACAGACGGCTCCAGCATCACCTGGGGCCCTATTCTCGAAAAATATCGCTAAATATCGCATGCGATATTTTACGAATGTTACTAGAATATCGCATGTCGCAGTAAATTTGTATTCTCGAATTTTCACAAGTACCTCGTATACGATAAATATCGTATATTTGGTATCGAGTGGGTCAGACCAGTCGATACGAAATCTCGCATACGAAATTGAGGTAACGCGGGCGATGCGTAGCTTTACACGTTGTGTCAGTTGTGTGGTCGGCTGATAGCTTAGAGCAGTTTTCGTTTCTTATATTGTTTATAAGAGAGATTGGTGTAAATTAGGTAAAAAAAAAGACATTTAGTGCTATAGTCGGTGTCGAGCCTCATGTTTTCTCATGTTCGTGCTCACGCGAAGTATAACCGCGGTAGAGGAGATGATCACCATCGCTTTTGCGTTAGATTTGTCCCATTCGGTTGCATTGGCAGTCGTTCTCTGATTTGAGCCGTTGACTATATTTGTGAGTCCGTTTGCGACAAATATAGCTGATAGTTGGAACTTCCATGCCTGATAGTTAGTTCCGTCGAACTTCGTTATGCATCTTAAGTCGATTGAGTCTCCCATGTCTGTATCGTGTACATACGGCGTCCGCTTTCGCATTATGCAAATTATTATAAATTCTAATTACCATTTACCAATTAAACGAGTCACTCATCTTGGAGCAGACCCGTCGCGTGTTGACCGTTCCCATTAATGGAAATAAAAGATTCGGAGATGCCGATGTAATTTAATTCAGTTCATACGTGAGTCAAAAGTGGATGGCTAGTAAAAAAAATCACATTTAAACTGCGGCTTTAATCATTGCACGTAACAAAATTTTAGTCATAATCGTAAGGCCGTAAGAAAATAGACCAATCACAGTCAATTATTCTTCTCGCGCTTGAAGAATAATCGAGTGTGATTGGTCTATTTTCTTACAACCTTACGATTATGACTAAAACTTTATTACGTGCAATGACTAGTAAAAAAAATCACATTTAAACTGCGGGTCTTTAATCATAATTTGCGCATGCGCCCGCATAACCTGCGATGACTGCGATGTAGCAATTACTGTAGAGCGGTCAGTCCACGGAAGGTCGGAGATGTTTCGTTCCGTTACACGTGAGTTATTTCGCTGTGAATTATGAGATTGCCATTAAACGAATGTCTCGATACTCGAGCCTGATGCACCGTTAGACGAAACGCGCGAATCATCCCGTATCGGGTAAAATGCGTGCATCTGGACCGCGGACAATCGATATCGTTGAGCAAATTTCGCTTCTTGCGCACTTTCCGTTTTAATACCGCGGCTATTGCATAAGATTGCACACTAAAATACGTCACGAAATTCGACGCGCATTTGTCTATTCGCGTAGTTGTAGTTGTACAGTGTACAATTTATACCGAAACGTTCGGCCAACTAAAATGCTATCATAACCTTCCAAACGCAACGATATTGATGTTTACCACATGATCATTTATAATGATCATTTATAATGATTTACCTATTTCTTACTTTTTTTTCTTTTGCAGACATGGGACATGTCCCTCAGGGACTAGTGTCCCTGGTCCGTAACAATGTAGCGATGTCAGGACCTGCTGTTGCTACATTGAAGGTTCAGACTAAAGACATGGCCACGGAGTCGTACGTGCAGAAGAAGGAGAAGCCTGCGTTGCCAGAGAAACCGAAAGTCGAGCCGTACAGCCCGTTTCAACAGCCCAGTAACATGGCAGAGTATGCCTTGGCCAGAATAGACGACATACTAAATTGGGGACGTAAAGGATCGATATGGCCGATGACCTTCGGCTTAGCCTGCTGCGCCGTGGAGATGATGCACATTGCGGCGCCTAGATACGACATGGACAGATTCGGCGTGGTGTTCCGCGCCTCGCCGCGACAGTCAGATGTTATTATAGTCGCTGGCACTTTGACGAATAAGATGGCACCTGCCCTGAGGAAGATCTACGATCAGATGCCCGAACCTCGATGGGTCATCTCCATGGGAAGTTGCGCGAACGGAGGCGGATATTACCATTATAGCTATTCCGTGGTCAGGGGTTGCGATAGGATAATACCTGTGGACATTTACGTGCCTGGTAAATTTGCAATGATTTATATTCTTTATTTTATGTATATTTAATCTTACTTTACTCATAAATATAAACCTTCAATATGTTGCAGGTTGTCCCCCAACAGCTGAAGCATTATTGTATGGTGTCCTTCAGTTGCAGAAAAAGATAAAACGTATGCAAACTGCACAAGTTTGGTACAGGAAGTAATGTACCTGACGTCTATAGTAATAAATGTATAAAATATTTAAAAATTGTAAGATAATTGATACATAATTAAGCAATAGGGGAGTTGTATGTCACCCAAAAATGTGACAAAATAAATCACATTTAAATAAAAATAAATTTTTTTATTACCATAAATCAACCTCGTTTACTTTGCATGCATATTTAGAAAAAGATACGAAAACGTAATATATTTTGCAACACTATATTATCGCTACATAATGAATCAAACATTACAGATTGCTAAGATATAAAAAATATTGGTTAATATATTTTTATTTTTAATATATATATATATATATATTTTGTTTTTATAATTTAAAATATATATTATAATCGAATGTATACATTTTATCGCACATAATTGTGTGACAATGAGAAAAATCTCGATTTTTTTTAAATATATGTATTATAACATAAAAAAAGACGCAACTCTATAAGTTCGAATGCAAAATTGTAAAAAATTTTATTAATTTTATCTTGTCAAAAAATTGTGTCCTCTTCTGTCCCATCTTCTCTTTATTACCAGTTTATATCTTAAAATCTTTTTCCGAAAGAGCGATATCAGAATTATAAAATCAGAAATATAAAAATTATTATATTAATAATCTGTCCAATAAGTAGTAATGAGGTATTAATAGTGTACATATATATATACATATCAAAAAACATACCACGATAAATGAAGTTTGTACTTTTTTATGTTGAGAAAACAAATATTTGTACAAACCTATGTTTTTATTACATTCTCTATTTTATTGTTTGCACGTACGTATCTTTTTACTTTTAAAAGTATATACAAAGTATGTTCAGAATAATTTAAATAAAGCAAAGAATTTTACACACAAGTTCTTTGCCGTTTAAGTTACCACGTTCTAAGGCCCCTTTCTTTCTTTATTTATTACTGTAACTAATACTAATATATAACAATTACATTTTATTATATACTCATACAATACATACATATATCATCTTAATAAAAATACATGTATATATACCGAAACATCTTGTACATATAACAGGTAAAGAATTTGCATCTCTTTAACCAATTTGCAAAGTTCCGTACCTATCATTTATTTTTATTATACCGCTTAATGAATTGTTATTCTGTTGTGCCACAGCCAAATTATTAATGTTTACTTTGGTCATTAAAAAAAAGAAGAGGTAACATTAAATAAGAACCAATAAAATAATTTTGATAATCCACTGGATACACGGATAATTTGTCAAACCTTGCTGATAGTGATGAGAGAGTTAATTACTTCGATTTCATCGTTCTTATTATTCAATATATACAAAATTTAATATCTAAATTTTGATACTTGTTCCCCATCTTCCTTAGTCACATAATAAAATTTCGAAGATCAATTATGTATTTCCTGAAGACTGTATAACGTAAAATATTGCAATTACAAGTTTAACATAATGCATCTAATATATGTAATTGTTTTGTTGGAATAATTTAACATATAAATTTTTACTTGTTGCAGCATATAGAGATAAAGATAATAAAGTGATGTAGAAAAAAAGATTTGTAGATTAGTATGTTAATCAAAAATATAGAATTAACAATTTTCAAACAAAAATAAAAATCTTTATTCAATATTCTGATCTATTCCCTATATGTGCAATACAAATCTTGTCTAAACGCATCGTGCGGCAGAACGGGTCATATGAATCTAAAAAACCGGGTCTGTTCTGCATTACGATAATCAGCATTTGTATCCTCTTGAATAATTCGATAAAAAATGATTTAATGTTTATTAACTGAAGTAACCAAAATATTAATGATCTAAATTAGTCAATCCCTGCCGTGTACAATTTCGATTATTCAAATAATACTATAAATTGCTATCAAGCTCTGCTATAACTAGTTGCCATGTACTCCCACAGATCTCATGTATCAAAAAAAACTGGATACTATATCAAATATCCATTAATCCTTCTATATTACCGCCTTACTCGCAATTAAATCCGATTTTTTTAAACATTATCATAGTTCTTTTAATATCTGAGACTGAATGAGGCTAAACCCAACTTCATTTTACAACTCAAGGAATAATTAGTACAAATATACATGGTTTCTGACAATTCTGGACAATTTAAGTAAATAGACACACCTAAATATCTTTTATACCATTAGAGAATTGCTTGCGACGTGGATGGTGGTGGATTGGTTGGCGATGCAGGCATTGGGCCGTCTGTCCATTGAATGAGCGAATGCTCACTCATTTGTGTACTCTGAAAATGGTCCTTCAGGAGGGTTTGAGAGAATGTGCAGTGCATTTGATATGCCTCGCTCTCGCGATTAGGCTCACCACAAATTCTATACAAATCTGCAATATTTCAATTATATAAGTGTATACAAATAATTGAAAAATTACCATTTACTTTTCAATCTGCACATACCTTTTAAAATGGCAGTAGCCCACAGTTGTACATGTACATCAGGTATTTTAGAAGCTAATTGCATCGCAGGTGTGACCATATTCATCGATTCTCTACTATTTCCCAAAGAAAGAAATATATGTCCCAAAAGCACGAGACTACAGGAAGTGAGTCTGTTCAAGTCTTCCGAGTTTGCCATTTTTAAAGTTTCTCTAAGATATCGCCTAAAAATCATATTAGCACATTTACATCAATATATTCGATTTGTTTTATATATTACTGAGATTTTTTTAACATTGTTAACTGAGAATCAGATTATCCCATCTTTCATCTCATTTTTTTTTTTTTTCGAGAAATTGCAAGTTTTATGAATTTATTAGGATATGAGACTAAACATTTAAAAAATCGTACGTACTTCGCTTCATTGTATCTAGCACCAAAGAAAGCTTGGAGTCCTTGTACGTAATACGCAGCTGCCCTCAAAGAATGAGAATGTGATGGTAAAGATTCTGGATTTATCCTTTCTAACAACGCTCCCAATTCGGCTTCCCTCTTTGATCTGAGATATACTATCGCTAGGTTCAAATGCGCGAATGTCCAGAGTTCCTTTTCTTGTGACGTCTAAAAAAAAAGGTGAAATAATCTTTTCTCTGTCATCGCTATAAGTACTCCATAGATCTAACATTATATTTGCGTACAAAATCAAGGCAGAATAAAAATAAAAAAATGTTTAAACGAGAATACATAAGCAATTTACATAGATTAGAGATAGAATAACACGCATAAGTCTTAAATTATTTATCACAATTTATGATAAAACAATTCTATTTTCTTACTTTGAGTGCAGCAATGAACTGAGCCTCTGCAGCTTCCATACAATTCATAGACATTGCGTATAACCCTAGTAATACATGTAATTGTGGTCTATGACCCTGTAGTAACCTAGGTTGCCGCCTGCAGAGTTGGCAAGCTTGAGAAATTTCCATAAGGGCTACACTTTTGTTTCCCATTACAAGCCGACACATAATTATATGCTCCAAAAGCATTAATTGAAACACAGACAAGATAGGTTTGTTATCGATAACTGTAAAAAAAAACAATGAAGAATTTGATTTTGTTGAGTGTCAAACCGATAAAATGTAAGGGAAATGCACGAGATGAGAAACATAGTTCTATATGAGAGCAATCGACTTGTAGTCGGCGGATAGATCCTGATACACCTCGATTTATAAAAGATTGATTGGAGACTCGAAGGTTTGTGAGTAAAGGAATATGAGGTAAATTGTAAATCGAAAATAATAAACTACTTTGAATCAATTAAAGTAACGCGCGTACTTACTTTTCAGTTTTTCAATTTGACTAAGCGCTTTATCGGTATATTTCTGTGCCTTATCCATGTAACCGGCTTGCATAGAATGCATAACGGTTACTAAATAAACCAAGACGTATAAATGATCCTTCGGCATCCATATAAACATATCCCCAATATTGGAGCCTGTAACCACATCGTCTGCCGGCCAGCTAGGCGACATTATAGTCTGTATACTTTGTTGCAGTTGTTTCAAACAAGGTTTCACGCTCTTCACCTATTTTAGCACAAAGACAATACGTTATCATATACGTTAGAATATGGCTCATAATTTTTTTATAATTACAACAATCGTGACTATTCTCACCTGGCCCGCCATAAGATAATGACACACTTGAAGAACTAGGAAGTACACCTTCAGATACTCCTTTTGATGCGGGTTACCTTGCCAATTCTCCACATGATGGCCCGCTGAATTTAGCAGAGGATGAACCTCAGTGAACTTCTTGTCTATCAACAGCAGCATACACCGACTTAAAAGAAAGAGCACTCGGGTATAACTGGCGTTGCTTATGTGAGAATAATCAACGCCCACCGCGAGCAAGCTGCTCGCTGCGACAAAGTCCTTCTCTGAAGCATGAATTTGCTGCAATTTATAAGTTCAACGTGAGTACGTTGTCTATTTTGAGACATGAAAAATTAAGCTGATTAAGCTTACTGCAAGTTGAAAGATAAGCCTGCAGTGCCAGTAGACATTGTGCTGAGACAATTCTATAGCCTTCCTCAAAATCGGTTTACTCAGGTTCGGCTGCAGCTGTTGCTCGTACAGTTCGGCGACGACGCTGGCTGCCTCAAACTTGACGTCGTCGAATGTATTTATGTTCTGACTCAGTCGCCACTAAAGAGAATAACCGAGAGAGTCAATTACAAGAGTCATCAAAGACGACGATAGCTTCGACTTGATGGATCTCTGTGAATCGCGTTACTGACGGTAACGTTCGACGACGCATTATTTGTTGTCATCGGAGAGGTTAGGACGGGGGCAAGCGTTCATGAATCGCGCAAATCGCGCGGCGGCGGGAGGCAAGAAATGGAGGCGGGCAAAAAGGAGGGCGACGAAATTACTCGATCTCGATCGCGCGGTAGACGCGAACGAGGTGAAATACTGACCGCTTTATCTAGGTGGTATCGCGCCAAATCGATGTTTTTCGTGTGCGTGAGCAGGATGTTGCCGAGCTGAAGGTGAGTGCGCGCCTCGACGCGCGGCGGCGGCTTGAAGTTGAAGACCGCCTGCAGACACTGGATGCACGATTTGATGTCGGGCGGATTCGACGTGCGGAAATTCTCGGCCAGGCCGAGCAACGAGAGATACCAAGCGTCCTGAGAAGACGCCATTTTAACATTTCACCACGATCACCACGAACACGACGAACGAAGCCAAAACGAGATCTACTCTACCGGCCTCTACCCAGCGATGTCAGAACGAAGTCAACGAAGACGCACTAAACAAATGGAGGGGAGATGCACCCGATGCACACCACACACCACACACGCATACCCACACTCAGAAAGTTTTCTCGCGCACGTGACACGTGACATTAATGAAGTACCAAATTCATAAGAATACGGGTACCTTCGGGCCCTTTCGTGTAAGATCGTAATTCTTGTAATATTCTCACATAGCCGAGAATATTTAATGTTAATTAATTGTCTTTTTTTTTTTTTAAGACTCGCCTTTTCCAATATGAGAATCTATGTTCAAATTTATAAAAAAGCATAAATAAATATATTTAATATATTAAGTTATTGCTTGCATCGATGCTGCTCGCCACGCATGCGCAGAAAAACGCGTCCCCCGCTAACACACTGACCCCAGAAAAAGCATATATGTATATGCGCGATCGGAACTTCAACTATCTTCGGACATTAGAAAAGGACAGATAATCTTCTTTTTCTTTCTCTCGTACTAATTGCAGCTCTCAATGCCCCCTTCCCTCTTCCCTCTGCCCGGAGTCGCTCGACGATTCAGATATGTCAAATCATGCGCAACTTATCACTTACGATATTCATAATTCATGAACAGTGATGTTTGTTTCTCATGTATAATATTAAAATAAATAAAAATATTTAACCCTTTGGTTACCATGTACCGCTATAATGGTTTCTCGCTAATCTATTCTTTACAAAATGCCGCTACAGTGCATGGCTTTTCTTCTAAACATCTTTTGAGAAAAGCTCTTTTCTATGCCTCGATATCTTGTCACTATCAAGCAGGAATATTTTCAATTGTCTTGATCTGCATTCGTTTCGTCGAAAGAACGTTCGCGCTTTTTAGACGAATTTTGCAGCAGAGCTGTGCCTATACAGGTGGCTCTGTAGCTCCATGTCCAACTTAGATGTAGTTAAAAGATTAACACAAGAATAATTTTTTTAATGTAACAGATATAATGACTTTAATGATTTTACTTTCATTTAACGGTCTTTCTAGAACGTAACGATGGATGTTATATTTAATTTCTAAATTTTTAAACGAAACTCTAAAAGAAACTGAGTTCTAATTAAAATAATTAAATAACCCATTTATAACAAATTTAATTCATTCCAAGTAATACATTTAATTTATTAATAAATATGCATTTTTATATAGAATTAATAAAATAACGATAATATTAGTAAAATAACGAGAAACGAGGAAAAGTGGGCTTTGAGAGTCAAACGCTGTTAGTTGGGCGTGAATTAAATTATTAATTAAATGTTACATAGCTTTAACTCACGCACAATTAATCGCGTTTGACTCTCAAAGCCCCCTTTTCCTTGTCACTCGTTAATTTTAATATCGAGAGTCCTTAATTATAATTAATCATTTATTTGAGTAATAAAATAATTTGATGTTATATATTTTCTCTCATAACATTATAAATAATTGTTAACCAAGTATTATTTTTTTAATATTGCTTGGTCAACGAATAATTGTTACATACAAAACTTATATTACTCCTATTAATAATTAATAAGTCATTAATTATTATCTAAGTATTAAGAAAACTTGAAAGAAAATTTACGAGAAAACCATTACTGAATTTTTACAGACAGATCGAATGTGGAAAAAAAATCAATACATATTTTGCCGTTTGCTCCAACATTCAATATATTGATTGACTATATATATAGTTATATTGCATTCAATAAATTAACTTATAATAATGATATTGATAATTTAATCGATAATTAAGTTAATCGAAATTCGATCGAAGTTATCCTTAAATAATGAATTATTAAGAGAACGAAAACACGGGAAAAATTTGGATTCTCTTTTTCCACCTGTTCATTCCGTTTTATGTGCAAAGAGTGTTTTATGTTATATATCTAATGTAAATATAAACATTATTTATTGTTAAATATCTGTTGAATCAGATTGTTAAATAAATTAGATTTTCACGGAGAAAAATGAATTTAACACAGGACATGATGAGAACATGATGAGTCAGTCGCCAAGCCTTTTTTGTTTACAAGTCATTCTATATATATATTTTTTTCATGAAGATATGTCGAAAGCCTCGTGTAATCATCGATTAACGATGTACGGGAAATTACGCAATAATCGCATAATAATGAAGAAAATTAAACGCATTTGCAGTCCGCCTACGTTACGCGGTCGGATAAAGCGTTCTTCTTATATTTTCACGGACCGAGCAAATTCCGCGTACGAGGCGATGCTTTTCTATGTCGATGTGGGAGATCCCCACCAGGTATACTCAACGGAGCACCGAGTTCCCGGCCAGCTGATCGCCACCAGTCGTCTGTTTCGAATCGCGCGGGATCGAACGCGCGAGCTCGTCAATTTTTTATCTCTTTATCTCTCTCTCTTTTTTTTTACATCTCGCGCGATGATCTCCGGCCGGTGCAGGGTGATCGCGTTCCTCTTCGGTCTGCTGGCGTTTCCTCCGCCACGCGGAATCCACTGCGAGTCCACGAACGTCACCGACGTCGCGGAACAGATCCAGGCGGAGAACGCGCTGGCGAAACTGGTGAAGATGTTCTCCAAACCGGGCGCGTTCAAGCGGGTAAGCGCCGGTGGACGATGAACTCGGTTCCTAAAGTTATTTCGAAATTGCTGTTATATTTATAATTGTTCGGGATCACGTAAACTCGCTTATATATAAACATTCTATTATATAATATTATATAATACGCTGTTAAATATTAAAGAATGAAATTTAAATCAATACCTTAATTGAGTAAAATAACATCTTGTTACTTTTAACCACCATGTGTGTTG
The DNA here is from genome assembly GCA_030770225.1 of Temnothorax unifasciatus. NCBI lineage: Eukaryota > Metazoa > Arthropoda > Insecta > Hymenoptera > Formicidae > Temnothorax > Temnothorax unifasciatus. The sequence goes on along the minus strand of JASTWK010000489.1, from coordinate 106,139 downwards.
AAATTTATTATCTTAACTCCTAGTTTAATTAAATTTGCATTGTTTTAGTTACATCAATGATATGTTGAATAGTGGCAGCTTATAGGAGTAGTTAAAAATGACTCAAATTGAGTATAATTTGACATTATGGATGTCAAATTATACTCAACAGTTTAACAGTGTAATCTTCCGACGGAATCTTGCATTAAAATCTTGTACTGAAATTATCGAGCAGAGGGTGTGCTTGCCGCTTTCGGCTTGACTCGTTTGGAATTTAATAAGATAGAATCACGAGTTACAACGCGCGAGACCTGAAAACGGGAAACTCGGTACCCTCGTGCCGAAGTGAAACTGCTGTCTTCTTGTCGCGGTTCCACCCGCGAGTCGAATTTACAATTCCGAGCGAATCGTCCCGTGATGCAACCGTCGCATGAGAAATAAACGCGCGCGGCATACGAGGAGAAATAATCGCCGGTGCGTCCTATTACGTCGCCCGTAATAACAAACGTGCCTCTCGCGGCGCGACGGGTTGAACCCTCTTACGTACTTACGCGGATGCGCGAACACGGGGGTGTCTTTCTCGCTAAAACGCGAGTCCGAGTCGCAAATGTTTCCACCGATCTCCTCTGTCGTTTTCTCATCTCAATTTTTTCGATTTAATTAATTTTAGATCTTTCGCGAGAACGTCGGAACAATAGTTTTGCGAGCTGCGTGCGATTAAAAATGCACACTTTCCCGAGGCAGAACTTTCTATCAGCAATTGGGAACGCAACGCGATAAAGAATTTTTTTTTAAATCCGACGGACGTTTGCGAGTTAATTGATGGCCGACGTTTGAAATGAGTATTTCGTAACAGGCGGCGAGCGTGTTTCGCGACGGAATTCCACGCTCAGGTAGCGATATGATGGTGAAATATTTTCAGATCGACGCGATACTCGGCGAGAATACTATCGAGGCGTCGTTCACGAGCTGTCCCATGGGCGAGGAGGGCCTGGAGTGCCGAAGGGCGGAGGCTCGGCGATCGGTGGACTGTCCTCGAGGTACTTAAATCCTCTCGTACTTGTCGGCGGGATCACATACGTTTGACCCCATTGCAATCCGCACACGGTACCGTTAGCGAGTTTCCTCGCAATTACGAAAAAAAAAAAAAAAATACATCGCTATTCGCTCTCTTTGACAATAGGGATTCTGACCTTGACAATAGCCGCTCCCAGATGAGCTATGCTCGCCGACGCAGCGTTACTCGTCGCGCCGCGCCGCGCGGCATTAACGCCTCGCCTCGCATCCCGATGTAATACCGAGGATGCTATCGCAAAATATCAGAGCGTTTGCCTAATAATTTCGAAAGGTGGATCAGGCAGACGCGAACGAGAAGCGAATTGAGAATCTATATCTCCGGATTTTTGAATTTATATCTAGCGATCTCCATCACGGAGATGACACGATCGCATAAGATGAATAAGATCGTAGAAAGGAGAGCGCCGTAGCAGCCGCATTTTAGACCCGCATCGCGCATCACACCTTTCTCCATAACGAGTTCCCGACGTAATGAGTTCAAATAAGAAAAATTTAGCTCACGCGGTGATCATTACGTGTTTTCACGAGATTTCAATGCAATGTCGGAAGGCGAATATTCAAACGTCGGATCGTCACGGAAACGTACTACATTTTGTCATCATCAGTGCTCGAGAAAGTCTAATTACTATAACTAGGTGACACACACGTTACACTCAAGCACTCTCGAGTAATGCGTATATTAGAGCGCACGCGAGACACAGCAATTCTCAAGAATCAACTATTGCGCGAGCGAAAACATTTGCAAGTAAAATATTTCGGAATGCGCCAAAAAGATCATGCATCGAGCGGAACCTTATGTCTAATAATTATTTCTGTGAATTTTATATCTTTTATAATATACAATTCCGCCTTTATATGCTTTTGAACCAGGCGGATGTGGTGAACGTATAAATTTCACAAATGTCATGTTTATTTGTTCGATGTTATACACACATATTGATCTACTCTATTTACTTATTAAAAATTACACAAATTACACTCCGGATGTATAATCGAATTTATATCAGCCTAATTTCGAGTAATGCATTTTTTAAATAATGCAATCGAATGCGTTGTCTCCCGGATAATTCAAGACAAACTAAATTTTATTCTTAATTTATAATAATTATGCGATTGAGAAACTCGCAAATGTCACTGCCGCAAATGCGTGTCTCGTTGTGCAACCAGTTCTCGAGTAAAAATGGTACGCGTGCGATATCTCACTCGGAAAATGTTTAAGTCGTATAACTTTTCCATCTTGTTTCTACGTTCTTTGCAATAATCCGCGCAATGGTTCGTTTTTACGTCATAGGTTTGCAAGTGCGCCATGTGACATATGTAAGACGATACGAAATATACAATGTTAAGAGAAAGTATAAGTAGGTATAGCGAGAGCATCGGAAAGCAAATCGTTACGTTTTTTTAATTGCACAACTGAATGCAAAACCAGTTTTGAATTAAATGTCCTAAAAAAGTTATAAGAAAATACAAACATATAGAACACGTTTTAGAAGAGATGCTTTTCTAAAACAAATACAACGTAATAATCTGCCTTGACATCACATCGATTATAAATATTTACTAAATTTTTTAGACGAAATTTCTAAACTGCTCTCAATGAAAGGCTCTCCAAGAAGTATAAGAAAATACTTACTAATCTCAAATTAAATCTCATTCCATCGCGGGAATGTTTAGAGAATCGCAAACCGGAATGCATTTCCTTGCAACCAGATCTTACGGAGAACATTACAATGCGAAATATAAATCCGATATATCCCCATTTGTGTAACATCCTCGCTAAAACGCGGAAGCTTATCGCGAGTTTGAATGGTAGAAGAATGAAGATAAAAGATCGACGCGGGTGAAATCGAGGAAGTGGTCTACAGGAAATTTTAGGGAAATCGTTGAATCTCGTTAGACATTAAATTGCATCTCGATGTGAATTGCAGGAGACTGTTTCTGTTACGATTGCGCCGCCGCCGGGCCCGACTTGTGGGCCTCCTGTTGCCGTGAAAGCCTGAGATGCTGCTCTCATCTCGCAGCGGCTTGCAGAACGTGCGATCATCCGACATTGTATCCCTTCTGCGCCAAGCACTTCAAGAAATGCCTGGCGCAGTATAACGAGAAGAAACAGAATTAGGCAACCAGGATCCCTTCGGCGATGTCCCTCAACTGTGATAGTTGGCTTACCATGACGATCATCGATGATCTTGTGACGCAGATGTGCTTGACTTGTCTCCTCCTCGCGATCAAATTTGTCAAAGTTCGCATCGTAAAACTGCTCTGATTGAACGCTACTAACGATCGGAGACGCGAGATATTTAATTTTAATCGTATCACAAGTTGCGCAACCTTTACGTGCTCTAAATATAGCGTTTACCCTCGGAAGTCGTTAAACTGGTCCAACCTGATTGCTTCTGGGTTCAGCTTTGTTCAAAGAAAGATTTTTAGTTCTGTCGATTGTACCTGAATGGTATCATTAAATGACGAATCTACAAGCAGACATATTATTTATGGCATGATATAATGATATAATTATTACTTAGCAAAAGTCGTTTCGGTTCTTTCAATTTATGTGAGGTAAAGTTTCAACATATGTGAGGTAAAGTTTATTATTGTAATCAAATTTGTAAAATGTAGTCGATACGTATTGTGGAGAATGCTTCTGCGAATTTATACTTACCTATAAACTTATATTTAATTATTATTGTTGGTCTGAATCTTGTGGTTGTTAATTACATACTCGATAAACCCTTAAAGCGCCTTTGAAAAAAATACAAGTAACTTCTGAAATTGAAAAAAATTTTGGGTTTACAGGTCGAGATCTCGGTGTATAAATCAGTAAAACTTATACATTGTAGTACGTTCATAAATTTATGAATACATAGGTTCAAATACCACCAGCATTTTATTTTTTTATCCTTGGCAAGACATCGAATAATTAAGAAATAATTATAAACGGAACACACAATAAATCTTGGATTCGCCGATATAAACATAGATTAATTACCAATACGAACAAAAGTCTCGCAGATGCGTTAAAAAAAAAAGAACCGAGAAAAAAAAATATTACAAAAGATAAATAAATATCACCTTTTAATACAATCATTGGTAAGCTTTATTCGTATAGTTTCCAGAGTATTCGGTAATCTTTATTTATCTACTAATTCTATAAATCGTGGGGACAACGCTTTTCATTCGGACAGATGTTCCAAGATCGGTGTATGAATTTCGCAATTTCTTTTTCCTTGACAAAATAAAAAATGTGCGCACGTCACGCAGTCTTTAACGGCTTAATATTCATCGTCGTGAAATGTTTGTGTCCCCGTAAGACGAGCGGACCAAGTCGACCCGTATTTTTTTTTTCCTTGCATTTTGCGAACGCCTTAGAATTCTAAGTTCTGCTAAATATTCGCCATCCCTCGTTTCTGTCGTGTAGCGAAAAGAGAGTTCCCTTTTTTTTAGGATATAAAATTCTCTCGCACTTTGAAAGTGCTTAATTGCTAACAGCACCACACAGAGATTAAAGAGAGACAAGACTAGAAAAGAAAAATAGAAAGAAACATATTCTTTTTGTTTGTGAGAAACGGAACGCGATCTGGTTACCGAATGCGGTTATAATCTATTTGTGGATAATGATGATGATGATGATGATGATAATGATAATAATAATAATGATGGTGATTATGATTATAACGATGACAATTTGCTTTTATCGAATCGGCATAAATTCCAAGAGTCATATACATCAGGCACATCTTTGCGCCATTAATTTTATAAAAAAAATTAAGTTGTATTTCGGTTTATATTATTTATACTGGGTATCTGTCTACCCGTATATCAGAAAACAAATTGAAATTCAAATTCGAATTCCTCGACACTGATTCATTCGTTTGTCATATAAGATATAGCAAGCAATTGCGGAATTGGTACGCTTATTTCCAAGTAGTTTTAAGTGAAATTTTTATTGAATTATTTTATTTTATCGATCAATCAATAAGTTAATTATTTCATCTATTGAACAATTTAGTTAATAAACACTAGAAATTACAATTAATTTAATTCTAACTGCTGTTTATTTAAAGAGCAATTTTTGAAATGTATAACAACTTGGAAATAGCCTTTAATTATCAAAATTATATAAAATATTGCTCCATTTTCTCGGGGGAAGTACGCTCAAGCTTTTAAGAATCTCTCCTCTTTCATGTTGTCATTCTATTTCGCTCCCGGATCTCATCTTAGGATAACGACGACGACAACGACGACGACGACGACGGTAGTGCCCCGATGACGGTAATTAGTTGACGACATATTATTACGTTTTCTCTTACACAAAAAACACAGATCTTGATCTATTATGCGATCGTAGACTTATTATGGTGTACATGTATATCAAGTACGAGTTCAAAATCTATCACGTAGTACAAAGAGAGATGATTATGCGCTATTTTAGTTTATTAAGTTGTATCATATACCGAGAAATATCAAGACTATAGTACTATATATTTAATTGATTCGGAAATGTATGAGACCAAGATCGGTTAGCCCAGAATTAATTAAATCAGACTATTAGTGGAGGGGGAAAAGGGGGGTGGACTGGTATTATTGGGGACAAGTGCCGGATATTTTTTAACTCGTTTCAAGTGCAGACTCGTAGAGGACGTCGTAAAAATCCGGCGGTCGCCGTGTTGTAACAATTCGCAAAAATCTCGATTACGTATCTCCTCTAGTAAGTTTCTTTAAATACTTTTACATCGAATGTGACATGAAATCAATCGCGCTGCGTTATAACTCGAATCCCGATTACCACTGCAGATTCATCTGAGTCTTGTTTTTAACGTACAAGAACAGTCCCAAGTTAAGTCGTGTATACATCGCCCAAGTGCATATCCTTGCGTGTGACACGAGCCCGACTTTACGTGCGACTTTAACGTCGCACGTAAAAGAAAATCATATTTGTGCGCGAGTAACACTCGTGTCGCTCTCCGTTAGAAACTCGCCGATGCATACTCCGCCGTATGTCGAGAGAGAGAGAGAAAGATTGCTATACATCTCACATGTGCTGGCTTATCGTCACTCGATTTCTTACAAACGTCATTTTTGTTCTTTTTCCTCGTATGTAGCTACAGCTCTATCTTCCGTTAAACTCGCCTTAAAAATACAGTTCGGAGAAAATAATGAGATATACACATAGTACAGGTACTGCCGGTGATCGCAAAACTCGTTGGAATCAGCGGCAAAAATCGCCTTAACTATCTAAGGGCCTAAAAAGATCCTTTCCATCAACTTCGTTACCTCGTCTTACACTCGTGCCTTTCCTTCCGCGATTATCCCTATTATTGTTAATAATCCGATTCGCAGTCATTTTACACTTATTGATTTATTTAGTGCCTTGTAAATGTCTATTTGGTTCTTTATATTATGTTGTATAACAGAGTTGTCTAACTTATGATATCATCACGCGAGCGAGCGAGCAAACATTTTTAGTTCGCGTTCCACCACGTTAGACATTTTCTTACGAACAAACGGCAGACAAGAGAAAGATAAATAAAAAAAAAAGTAGAATCTTGTACAAATGTATCTCTACAAATGTATTTCTACAAACGAATCTTGTACAAACGTGCACAAAGAGACAACATAACTTTACTAATAATATTTATTATATAATAAAAGAGAGAATATAAGATACGGAGACAAAAAACAGAAATGGTAAATAACAGCGAGGTGATCGCTCACTCGCGCCTAGTTAGGCAACTCGGTGTTCATAATCCAAGCAATTGCATTCAATGTTATAATATGCTTGTCGATACGCTTAAATTAATCATTATGTTTATATATCAGTTGTTCAGTGGACAACGTTAACGATACGTTAACGAAATAATAACGCGTATATATACGAATAGGAAAGATCAGGAAAAAGGAAATGAACTGACATTTCCAATTTGAGAGAGTTCAGTTGGTCTCCATTAAACAATGAATTAATCACCTAGACGCGACGCGATTCTGTATCCCAACTCATACGTACGTTGAGTGCGTGTTTCAGTGACGGAAATAAAACCTTCACCCCTTAGATAACAATAAAGTCGTAAACGTACACGTCAATTGACATATTCACAACGATTAATTATTCTTTATACAATACTAACGAATGTCATTCTTCCGACGTACTTCAAGTTGAGCTTCACCTTAACTGAGACACTAACGTTGCGATTGGCATAGTGTAACATTCAGGCGCACAGAATTACGACTGCACACTTTACTAGATCTCCCTTAGCTTCTCTGTTTTCCGTTATACACGTTCACTGTTTATTCGCATTTACTGCTACGTCATCCCTTAAATGCGTCCGGTTACGTTTTCCAATTATGCGGATGAGCTCTCGGTGGTGCTTGATTGCCTTGCGCTTGCGACGCCTGCGACGGAATCATATCAAGCAGATATTGACGTTGAAGATCCGCCGCTTGCCGTTGTAATTCTACAAGGCCCTTACCACCGGCAGCCATCGCTAATTGATAGGGATACAATATAGAGGTAAAATGCGGCATCATGTGAGCAGGAAGAGGTTGATGCGGTGGTAAACCGGGTACTGGATTCTTCGCCAATTCTGGAACAATGATAACAGTGTGATAAATTGAAAATAATTAGTTTTTATTCAGGATTTTGCGGATGTATGTATCTTTGCTCACCTCTGAGCAATTGTTGCTGCAACGCTGCCGCAGCAGCTGCATGATGCGGACTAAACTTCCCGCTCTCGGCCAGTTTCACTAAGGGATGCTCCTGCAGCTTTGGCGCGGGAGGTGTAGGCGTCAACGTAGGGGCCGGTGGTACCTGCGGCGGAGGCGCGGGAGGTGTAGCCACTCTTCTTGTAGGAGTTGCTGCCTTAGGAACTGGTTTCGGAGCTGGAGGATCTGGACTCGGACATGCCGCCTGCGCTAACCTTTGCTCTATTTCCTGCTCTTGCTGTAGCGCTTTTACGAAAGCAGTTTTTAATCTGTAACCCAATATAAAATCCATTAGACGTGGGGATAACATCATTTAATCTGTTAAATTTGTTTTGCAGAAATATATTAAATTTTCAATTATTCGCTTACCTAAAAGAATATTATAATGAGTAATATACATATTAGATCTTCTACGAAATAGTTAATTTATAACAAATTGTAAAAAAATTAACAAAATGAGATTTTACTATTATTCTTGCATTGTTGATATTTTAATATGTATGAAAACCTACCGATTGGTGTGCTCTGCTTTCAATGCTTTCTTCACATTAGTCGTCACGCAGTGCTCACATATGACTCTTGGATCACGACCCGCTGATGGTCGTTGGAAAGTCGCATGTTGCCCTCTAGGACTATCCTTCTTACCACCAGGCATAGGTTTTTCCCATTTCCAAACGGGTGTGAAATCTGTTTTGCATTGCGAGCACTCAAATGGTTCGGGAGGTGGCGGTATGGCCGGCTCCTTCGTTATAAAATCGACCACGTGCTCCAAACCGACCAAATATATGAATTCCGTATTGGAGGGATTTGGTACAAAGTGCATCTCTGGAGGTGGCGGTTTCGGCGGTGGGATTTGCAATAATGTTTTCTCGAGCTGCTTTCTGAGGGCCATTTTGGCAGCTGCTTGACGTTGAGCAGGTGTATCTTCTCGCGTTGTTCTCTCCTACAGTATCAAAAATATAAAATAAATATTATTTTATGTAATAAATTTTTCTTTGTACAGTTAATATTCCAATAACACAAAAGACAAACATCTTAAATAAATGGAAAAAAGTAAACATATAAAAGGCAAAATAAGGATTTAGAGGCAAAATAATACAGATAATTCTTTTTCATGTGCATGTTTTTACGATACATAAATATTATCCAAATATAAATTTAATAGCTGCATGCAAATTAGAATTTACATTTTATATATTCCTTATGCACAATATTTCTCTCTTCATATACATATAATTACATTTAAAAAAGACAGGTTAGTAAAAATTTAGCAATACTGCATGTTATAACTTGTATTATGCATTAATGAAGACTTAAGTAGATTTTCCTATATATCCTTTACTAATAAAATAAAGAATCGTTAGAAACAAAAAGCCCCAAAAATAAAGCTAATTAGAAATCATATCATAATCAATATGGAAAAAAAAAGAATAGCCTTTACAGAACATAGACAGAGGAGACATTACACATTGATCGACGAATGAATCATATACCTGATCCGAATTCACAGGTGTGCTTAAGGATGCGGTGGTTTTATTTTCTTGCGATCCAGCAAGCAGCTTTGTGTTTAGAAAAACACAATAATGGATTACATACGTTGTTCACAATTAGAGCATTATTATATAACACTTTCACGGCCGGGTCAGTGTTCGCGCAACGATCGCTCGTAACGTATTGTATTGTAGCGATCACGAGTAATGTATTAGCGGTGAAAGTGTTAGTTCTTAAAATTATTCAATGAAGGAGGTTTCAACAGTCTTATTGACTTATTTCTTAACGTTCACGTAAAACTAAAGTTACAACTGTGTAAAGCTTATAACAAAAATAATAAAAATGTGATGCTATACCTTACTTACTTGATGCGCAGGAGCCGGTGTTGGATCCTTCGTTGACCTTTCCGTTCTGTCCGTTGGCGCATGATAACTAGAGACAGTTGCCGCCGCTACGCTGGGTGGTCTTCCTCTAGGATGAGGTGGTTGTGGTATCACCATGTTTGGAGGCATCCCGCCTGTACTTGGAATGGCATTTCGACCGGCATTAGGAGGTAGCACCATGCCAGGTGGTGGAGCATGCAAACTACTACTTCTGCTCGGTGCGGGCTGACCCTTAAGTAAAGGCGGAGGTGCTTTTCCGGCTCTGTAATAAGGAAAATGATATTCATTTCGACTTAACGCAACAGTATATAAAAGTTACATCTTGGAAAACGATATTATTGCCAAGTTTTACCTATGAGGCACCTGCTGTGCCGTTACTGGAGGTGGTAATTTACTGAGAACCTTGGGAGGTGCTGCTGCAATGTTCTCTTTCAGTTGCTGAGACTGACGTAACTTCTTCAAAAGTACTAATTTCATTTCCTCCGATTTAAGCTCCTCTTTATATTTTCTAAGCACTCTCTCGCGTTCAGCCAGCTCGTCGGATGTCAGTTCCTTGATTGGCAGCATGGGAGGCATATCACCTGTTTAAGCATTCATCAGCACAATGAAAAGCGACGCAATATTAAAAATTAATAAATTTCTATTTTTTGACAATAAAATGGAAAATGATTCATAACAACCTTCGTCGCTGTCTGACGCATTTCCATTTAGATATCCATTCATTCTAGGCTCGTCAGGACTCTCGGCATAGCTCCTTTCAATTCTAGGTCTAAGATTACGCCGTGGCTTACGTTCGTCCCCATGCGATCGTTTAGGAGCCAAGATGCCGCGGGCAGCGTTCTGTATATTACGTGCCTCCGGCATGTTGTTCTCCAAATTGGAACCGGTTGAAAAGTGAATTCCCAAGTCTAACGGGATGTCACCAGAATTCACAGAAAGAGACGGGGAATTGCGCCTACCACTGCTGCTGAAAGAACACGCATTACAGAGAATTAGGAAACCTGTCGTATAAATATTTGTTATTGTGCAGCCTAAATGAGACTCGAAAAGTTCTACCGTTTTTATTTTTTTCTCCCAAGTATATTCAAGCGTATGTCAAGCTAAGAAGTAACAACAACCTACTTCTTCGTCCATCGCACTGTGATAAGAACCTAATACCGATAAGAAACTCGCCTGGATAAAAGGCGCTATTATCATTAATTACCATTGTATACATTGCCCCCTATTTTAAGCGTTTAAAATTGCACAACTTGAAGTGAGATCATCAAGCAGGGAACAAGTGCAAGCTGCTGCTATACCTCTTTCATTTATTTCAATTAGAAGAAGTATAACGAGCTCTAGATACGTGATGCACTTTACCTGATGCTCAAATCCACTACTGAATCTCCGTCCACATCCATGGCCTCCATTCTTTCGGCCGTGGTCACTCTGCAATTACAAACGCACGCGTGAAGTCGATCAACACGGGGCACGGGGACATTTTATTCGCGGGAGAGATGGAGCGGCGGGGGGGAGGGGGAAGAGAGGGGAGGGGACGGAAGATATCGCGTTACGCCGTTTGAAAACGCGCGCTGCGGGGAAGCGACGGCGACGTTTAATCTCGCGGCGAGGAAACAACACACCGGGCGCTGTACGCTACGTTACGCTACGCGGGGACACGCGCACGCACAAACACGTACAAACACGCACAGGCGCGCTACTCGCGTTCGCGTACAACTGGGTTACCGAATCTCTCCTGCGCGCGTACTCGGTTACTTTACTACTTACGCGCCCGTCGCCTCCCCGCGGCACGACGCGCCCGATGGACCCCCGAAAAAAAATTGTCGCGGCGACCGAGGTGATTATGCCGCGTGACGCGAGAGTTCAGAGTATCCGCGGAGACGCCACCGGACGCTCGGACGGCGGAGAGGCCAGCGGCACGGCGAGGTCCCGTACGACGACGACGACGATGACGACGGACGACGACGCGCGAAATCGAGGAACATCCGTGACGGGAGACGACGCCACTAGCGTGAAGGCGCGGGGAGCGGCGAGCGGGGGAGGGAGAAAGAAAGAGCATGGGGGGAAGAACGGGGCGGGCGATCGGCCAATACCTGCGGAAGTAACTGTCCTAACCTAACTTCCACGGGAGTTTAAAGAGAATCGGTGAACGAGCGTCGGTGGGGGGGCCCCGAGTTTTCGGGAAACGAGGACGAGAGAGGGACGCGCGCGCGTACTCTCCGCGACGAGGACGAGGCCGACGGCGAGGACGATGAAGACGACGACGTCGTTGATCAACGACACGGGCCACGTCGGTATCCGGACCCACCGGCGTATCACTCGCGGATCGTCGCGCGCTGCTTCTTTTTTTCGGCAGAGTGCACGCACACGCACGCACGCACGCACACATACACATACGGGCACGTACTCTTTCGTCGCCTCTCTCTCTCTCTTCGCAATTGAAGAATTAAATTTGATGCCTCGGAAGTGGCGTCCCCGACACAATGGCAGCTAAGCGTAGCGGTACAAGACCCGTAGAGTAGGTAGGTCGGTCGAGGGGGAGACGGCGGCCGGGGGGAGGGCGAGCGCGGGAGCACGGGAGGGAGGCGGGGGGGAGGAGACGAGGGGGACGCGGCGCGAGCGAGTGCGAGCGCGCTCGCGGGGAGAGAGGAATGGTCGCACATTAATTATTTCTCCTCTCACCCCTACTACGACCGCGGCACGCTAGCCGCTCACCCACACGCGGCCGCATCGGGAACGGGCTAGAAACCAATTTCTCTCTTTCTCTCCATCTTCATTTTCCTCGCTCGCTCGCGCACGCTTTCTCTCTCTTTCTCTTTCTCTCTGTCTCTCTCTCTCGACGTATCGGTCCGTCGCCCTCCCCATTCCTCCTCCTCCTCCTCCTCCACCTCCAACGCGTTTCTCCCTTTCGCACCCCCTTGCGGGTTTTCCCGAATTTCGTCTCCGTACGTGTCTCCCTCCCCCATCGCCCCATCGTCCTCCCGGTCGCTCGCGCGCCCTTATGCCCTACGGGAAATCGATTTTTCGACGGCAGGGTCCCCACTGCCGGCTGCAGCGGCGGCGGCGACCAGCCGCCGGCACGAAAAGGGCTCGCGCGACGTTTTTTTCGGCGCGCCGCCTTTTCTCGCGCGCGAGAATGATCCGTCATTTCGCGCGGAGGAAGCTAAGCCGCGTGCCTCCTCCTCGCTAAACGGAGAACGCGCCGTTACGCTTCACGCTCGCGTGCGACGCGATATTCGATAGGCCTCGGCACCATCGCGCGTCCTCCCGAATGCCGCCTGCTGCTGCTGCTGCACGCGCGCTCGCGAGAGGGACGCGAGGGTTGCCCTTTTCGCCGCGCGCGACTCGAGCGGCAACGACGAGTGCCGTCGTCCTGCCGTCGCACGTGGATTCTACTCACTCCGAGTTTCCAGTTCCCGTGCACGCGGAACCACGATGAAAAACCCGCTCTCCTCGCCTACTCGTCTTGGGAGATTTCCCCGCTCCTCGCCTCGCGCGGCGTCACGTGACGCCGTAATCCCGAAGGGGTCTCTAAACTTTCCGCACGCGCAAGCAGGTATGCAACTTCTCGCGTGCAGCGCGAAGTTATGTCATTTTCGCACCGCTCGAGCGGAGTCGAACCGAGAAATCCACCGCCGCGGCCGCGCCGCCGTCTCGACGACGTGAAGTTTGCTGCGAACACTTGCGAAGCGATCCGATAGCGATCGACCGTAAATTTAGCATCGGGTTACCACGATCGGAAGAGGATAGCAAGCCGATCGCGAGCCGAAAAGAGACTTCGGATTTGCCACGGACGCGCGAAGGAGATAAAGTCCGCCACGTTTGTCTGCCACGTGGCGACGAAGACGCGCTAATTGATAAACGTCTATTTGCCTTCACGCACGAATTGCCTTAGCCTGTAACGTAAAAAGACCAGTGAACGATATGGAATGTGAATTTTCATGCTAGCGCCCGGGCCACAAGAAAAGAAGATGGGTCTTCTGCTCTGCGGTCATTTCTGTCTCTGTTCAGCGAACTGGTCAATGGTATTCAATTGTCTGAAAGTGCAGCACAATAGAAAAGGACGACGGGTTGGCGACAATTCTCCCTGTCGCTCTCGTCCCGTTTTTTTTCTTCGGAGTAGAGTTCCCATTCAAGTATAGTTCTATAGTTTACTGCACAAGACATACCGTAAGAATTGACCAATTACAATCGCGCCACTTGAAAACGGTAGCCTTACGGGTTCGACTTAATGTGATTGGTCAATTCTTACGTACGCCTTATGTCACGAGTACGGCAATTCGTGTGTGAAGATCCTAACTCCTTCTTATCGATAACTAGGAAAAAAAACTTAACATGGCGGCCTGCTAGATCGACTATATTTAAATAGGTTAACGGCAGTTTACCGAGTTTGGAAAAAAGTATATAAAATTCACGCGATATTGTTATTAGGCCACCGAGATCCAGTTCGGGCCGCAAAAGCCATTTTTCCATCTAATTGATTAAATAGGTCAAGTTTTTTCCTCCTTAGGGCCGTGGCACATGTAGAAAAACTTAAGTACGACCGGAGTAGTAAGCAAATTGACCAATGGCTGTCTCAAGTTTTCGAGAATGCTTGACTGCGATTGGTTAATTTGTACATGACGCTGCATTGTGCCGCGGCACAACCAACTTCACGCCGGATCGCGCGCGCCCCGAGTCGAAAACGAATATTGCGAACTCATTCGGCTGGAAAACGACGGTCGTCCGCGTATTTCTCCGTCGCGCGTGCAACTCGCGCGAATACGCGCATCAGGTCTCCTCCCCCGACTTTCGCCAATCAGAATGCAAGATCGACTCGTGTCCTCGTTCGCGAATATACAAAGTTATCACGGGCCACGGAGAAGATCACTTCCCCCTCTCAAAAAAGAAAAAAAAAAGAAAAAGATGGACCTAAACGCGATTTACGTGCAGATGTGACGTAGATGTGACGCTGTCGCGATGACGCCGGCGAATTCGTCAATGTTCCGATATTTTTCGGTTTTCGAGATACGATTACATTAGAATTGGAAATATACCGAGAGCTCTGTTTACACGTCAAAGAGAAACAGAATCTCAAAAGGCCAAAATTTGAACAAATAGTTCCAGGAAAGGGGTGACGGGGGTAACAGACTGTTTATTTAGGAGTGAACCAGAGTCCCAGATGCCTCACAGATAATCCACGATCTTTCGAAAGGTACGCCGATTGCAAAGATAAAGAACCAAGGCCGTATCTTTATCTTTAAGCGTAATTTATAAATAGATATATTTGTAATCGCAAAAAGTGGTCTTATGGTCCACGAGATTGGAGTTGAAAAAAAAAAATACATTTAGATGGACACCGATTTAAATAAATTATATATTGTAATTTGGAGAATTTAATTATGATAATGATAGACTCCCATCTAGTTTTTACGTTCCGCTAAATGGAAATACGCCGCTACAATTATATACACAGTTGTGTAATTGATATCTTAGTGAATTGAGAAACTTTAGCGTTCATGTAATCGTCAAAAGGGTAAACGCGTCTTAACAGTGCTAAATTATCAATGTAAGTGAGGAACACATACATATATTGTCATTTTTTGTTGTCATTTTTTGTCCTCCCAAGAATTACAAAAGTCGAAAAGCGGTTAAATGAAAAATAAATCTTCCAATTTTTTCGCGTCATTCATTAAAGCTGAAATGACATCGACAATTATGACGATAATTTTGGAAAAAGAGAAAACGAGTATCAGCAACTGTTCCATACATAGTTTATTGCAATTTTTGTATGTATTTAGTTGGAAAAAAAATAGTTACGTATCTTTATCTTTTATTATGCGTCTATAGACCGTCACTATATCCAGCTGCTCGTCGAATATGACGACGTCTAATAAATATTGCAGTAACTCAGTCGTCAAGTTTGGCAAATTGTTATGCAAAGTTGTGTACTTGATTCTTGAGATCAAGGCTCACTTTTGAACAAGCTAAATATAACTCGTGAAGATTTTAAATCTAATTGATAGATATTGCAAATAAAAAAATTTAATATTATCTTCAATATCACTTATCTTCAATAAAGTCAGGCCGAGATAAAATGTTTATTTACCGGAGATATACACAGATATGCGAAAACATGCCTAAAAGGCACGCAATTTCCTAAAAGCGATTTGTAATTAAGCTGTAACGATAAAAGTGCACGAAACAGCGCAAACGTCACATTTGAAATTATGATAGACAAGCAATTAAAACACCAGTTATTTTTTACGTCCGCTTGCAAATTGAACGAGTAAAATGAAAGAATCGCCGCCCTATACGTTCAACGAACATTTTAATGTTGCACGAAACGCGATGAATTGAACGATTTACGCGCGGGGAAATATTCGGTACGGTTTTGTCATAAAATATGCAGTCCATTAGCGAGAATCCATATCTACATATCGAACGTTGTATTCGCGCCGGGTGACATCAATAAAAAATTTCCGATCGTGAATGCCCGATAATAAAAAAATGTCTCGTCATGTATTTACATCGAATGCGCTCTCGCGTGTTTTTTTCCCCTCCCCCTCCTCAAAACAACATCCTGTCGAAATCCCCCGAAAGTATCGCGCCTGAAATCCCGAAGGGGCGAGTACGGCCCTGCGACACAAGCTTCCGCATCTGTCCATTCGGGAAAACTTCGGTACCTAATCTTTTCCGTTCGGTGGAACACCTTGAACCTTTCCGTGCCCTTTCTCCCTCTCCCCCCGGCTCTTCCCTCGCATTACGGTATGCGGTATGCCTGTACGGCCCTTGGCCGATACGTACCTACGGTGTCGATCGGGGCTGATCCGAATTCGCGTGGCGGTTCAGCCGACATGCGAGACGAGCCGATATTCTGCCTCCCTCGTCGTCCTCCTCCTCCTCCTTCTCCACCACCTCACCGCGCGCACGTCGTCTCCCGTCTCCCCCTTCGCGACACGGTACGCGCGACGAGGCGATATACCGCGCGTACGACGAGATGCGAGACGCGCCGCCGTTGCCGGTGAACGCTGACGACGACCGTTTTTCTTTTTTTTTCTTCTTCTTCGTCCCCGCCGCTTCTTCCGTGCCTCACTTCACACGTCACCGCGCGCGCGGCGACGGCGGACGGCACTTCGCTCCGCGCACTCCGTGTCACAACGGCGAGACCCGCGAGACGCGCGACGCGCTCGCTCGACCGCACTCTCACTGCCGCCGCTCGTCCACGGCGATATGGCGCGATTGGCGCGCACGCATCGTGCACAGCCGCGCACGTACGGAGTCAATGTGCACGCGTGCACTCAGTCGACCCGGCCGAGCGTCCGCTTGTCCGCCCGTCCTCCCGTTCGTTCGTTCCTCCGTCCGTCTGTCCACCAGTCCACCCGTCCGCCGAGCGTCGTCTCGGGTCTCGGCTCCGTTCGTTTTTCCTCTTTCTCTCTCTCTCTCTCTCTTTCTCTCGTACACCGGCGGCATGCACAATTCCACCGAATCGCGATCGCGCGCACGACACGCGGTACATGCACCGTCACATGTTCCAACGAGCCGCCTCAACCGTCGGCACGCACGCACGCACGCACGTTTTCCACGAGAAAGAATGCCCGAATTCCGAGATTCCACGCGCGCGAGTAGCGACACAGCGACCGAGTTCAACCGAGTTCTTCCGCCCCCCCTTCACCGCAGCTCCGACGGCGCCGGATGGAGGGAGAAGATCCTAGGCATGCGCAACGGCGCGGACATTAGCAGACGCGCTCGCCCCGCGCAACGACGTTCCCCGGATCACGGAATTTCGCCGCGCGTGCGCGGTCGCGCGCGCCCGACCCACGTGACTGCCCCGGCAGACCGGTGCAACGCGGGGGGACTGACTCGATTAAAAATTGTGTTCCCGCCTTTTATTATTATTTTCCGTTATCTTTTTCAGCAAACTTAAATATGCAAGTCGAGGCTCACTGCCTGCCTTAAGATTTTATTCATTTCCAGCATTGTAGATTTGAACTTGAATCTCGGTTTAACTTTTACTTTTTATCTTTTTCTAGTTCTAAGAATTAGAAGAAGATAAAAGTAAATTCAATCGAGATTAAAATTAATCATCTGCATTAATTGGACATTGATAGATTTCGCCGTATCGATAGACTTCGTTTGATTGGTAAATGAACATCGTGCGCTGCTCCTTTCGATATTTCCAATCCCCTTTCGCGACGCGAGCCCGACGGTACCATTTCTTTCGATAAAACGTTCACGCTACTGAGACGGCCGTGTACTGCGCTACTGCGCATGTTTGAAAAAATCTGGGAACATTATAATTAGCTTACTCTTTAATCATATAAATCTTTATCGCGATAAAAACTATCGCACTCGTCACGGAGAGGGTAAAATAGAAAATATCGAGAAAGATGCTGTAGATTTATGGGAAAAAAAACCGGACGATCGAAGAAACGACAAAATGATATCTATCATCGATTATCAATCAATCAATCTTTATTAACTTCAGCTTATGTCAAGAAGTAGACTTGGTTTACAAAAAATAACTTAACTCACATACTTAATCCTGTCTTCCTTTATACTCTAGCCTCTTTGATATCTGTCGAGTATCATCGAAAGAAAATTTCTACGCGTCTCAACGAACGCACTTTGTCGTTCCTTGATCTGGCCAGAGCTGGTCAATGGTACAAAAATGGTCTCGAATATGCGCGAACGTGCTGGGATCGAGTACATTGCGAGCAGGTTTGAACCTGATCGGGTTTTTACGGCGCCTCGAAAAACGACGAAGCGATATATATAAGTAACCGAGCGGAATCACACCCGAACGAAGCAGGCTCGTTGCGACTTGTAGAAACGAAAATTCCATTTCCGGATGGAGTCACGACCGAATTTCTCACGAATTTCCATTGTAGATAAAAAGATCGCGATCTCTTTGTCTCCGTCGAGTTTCGAAACGCGGAAAAATCCGTCAGGACGATCTCACGATTTTTGCGCGTCGATCGCATCTCAACTTCAGAAGAGTATCCTTGTTTTTTCTCCTCATTAGAAACACACTAATAATATGAAATTCATTTATTGCTATAGTGAAGAATAAATGGTTCGTTATTACGCAACGAACTTTTAGAAAGCTTCCGTCGCTCTAATTAACGCGTTAATTATTCGGCCTGCGGCTAACTTCAATCGGTACCTACATATCCTAAATCGGGCTGAAGCGCTCCATTTCTGACCATCGATGCAAAAGCGGGCTAGATAAACGCGTTCTATATGAGTAAGCGCCCGAAACCCGCGAGGTGAGGTCCGAATGTCGAAGACAAAACTCGCATTCGCGAGTGCATGTTCGAAATTGATCCCATCGTCCCAGAGCGCGGCTGTGTGTAAGATAGGCGCGCGGTGGAGACGGAAGAGAGGAGAGCCACGACGATGATGCGATCGACGGGTGACGGAGGGGGAGGTTGACGGGGAGAAAAGGAAGGAGGGATGGGGGCCTGCCCGGGCACCTCAACGGCTCAACCTTGAGCGCGTGGACGGGGAAAAAAATCGCGACGCCTCTGCGCAAAAATTAACGAGAGCGATACAACATGGCGGCCTTGCCCCCTCCCCCTTCCCTCCTCCCCTCCCCCACCTTATGCGCGGGCTCGATTTCGCCAGGTATCGTTTCGGGCGCGGTGTCACGCCATCCGGATGAGTGACTGGAGGGCGGAAGGACGAAGGGAGAGAAAGAGGGCAAGGGAGAGAGAAAAAGAGACAGAGACAGAGAGAGAGAAATGGACAATAGGTCATCCTTCGAGATCCCGGATCCCGGCAACCCCTGCTGGCGCAAGTCGGGTCAGTCGGGTGTCGCCAGCTATGGGGCTCACCGGAAACACCCCAATGCCGGATGACCTTACCGGATGCGGCATCTAGACGCTTTGGCAGTCGTTGACAGTCGTCTAAATAAATCCCCCCACCTCCGTGCATTCCGTTCCTCCTGTCTGCCGCGTCTCGTCACGGCCAATCGGAAACGAGCCGCGCGTTCGCGACTCACTTCAAATCGGACCGCGCTTCGGCCGCGCGACGCTTAGGACGACTGAAGTTAATATATGTATATATTTTTAAATCCATTTTCCTCAACGACGGAGATTATCTTATGACATGCGGCGATTCGTTTATGATCTGAATTAAACATCTCTGTGAAAGGTTCGAAACATTTTCTTCAGGAAGATTGGTCATTTACTACAATTATTTTGAATGTTCCAACATCACCTATTAAGAGGCAAAAATGGCAAAAAATAAACAAAGTATAATAGAAAAGTTGCATTTCATTTTTCTCGCAACATAGTAAAGAGCGATGATTTTAACTGCATTATTCAAGATATATTTTTTATTAAGATAAAATTACCGTACGGAAAGGATGTTGAAGGGGCGATCGAGTTATTCCTTATGCCATGCATTATTTTATTTATCGATTCATACATTTTTAAAAATTGATTCACATATTTCCAAAAGACATTTCTATTAATTACAGGAGTGACGTAAAAACGATAGATCGGTACACAATCCTACGGGAGGTACTTCGAAGTCGAAGGAATACTGATTTCGTAGAACGGTTCCGGCATACATATATGATGTAAAAATGCTCGCCCGTGGACTACGCGTCCGGCGGGAAACGGTGGAGGTAATTTGTAGCATTAAAGTGGTACGATAACAGGACTTCTACGATGCGTAACACAGGTTCCGCGGGTTGTAATGACGAGCCTCGGCCCTTCCGCAGATATCTATCCGTAAGACTGCATTTCCGGGATTATATTTCGGGATCGCATATTCCGGAGGAGGACTGGGAAAGGAGGGGAAGGAGGAAAGAAACGCAGGAAAACGTTGTCGCGACGGTGTTTCGCTTCGAAATTAACTCGGGTGGGATGGGTCTCGCGCCCACCGCATTTTCGGCCGTAGGACGAAACTCGCACTAGAACTAGCGGCGTAAAACTCGTGTTACGGGTGTCAAGAGTGTGTACCGAAATATGCACTAGTAGAATATACGGAGAAATTTATATAGACATACGAAGCTGCAAGAGAGACACGTTCGCAAGCAGTTCGGAGAAAGATGCATTTAATTATGCAATTAAAAAAAGAAAAAAGAAACCAAAAAGTAGAAGGTATCACATCGCGCCGCGCAAATAGCTCGGCTGCAGTTCCGTATGGTCTAGGAACAAGAAAAACGTAAAGAGTATTACAGAGTCGAGTAAAGAATCAAAACTCACTCCTTTTTCCCTTCCTACGACTACGTACTCCTGCATTCGATGCGCTAACGGCGACTTAACGCAGTGACAACGATACGACAATCACAAACTGTTTCATAACTATTAGCTCGATAAAAAAAATCCTCATCAAGAAAATCCATGTTTTCTTTTATCCTGTTGGCGTTAAAAGCTACATGTGAAGCGAGTGAATTTTTTTATCGTTCAAATATCTGTTTATTTGTGACATTCCAAATCCAACTTGCAAAAACAAATCTCTGTCAAATGAATTGTGAAACTGAAACAACTGATATATAAGATAATCAGATCTCGCTTACAAGAACGAAAGCGTATGATTGCTGTTAAATTAAATCGGGTTAAATCTTATATATCTAACAATAAGCAAAGATTTGTGTGAATTTGGTATCTGTTGGCAAAGCGTTAAGTCGAATTCTGTTCGAGGGAATAAACGGAGTACGTTTCCTATTGTTAATTTAATAATGCATAACGGCACATAAAAAATTAAAACGCAACAACGAGCGTCTCGACGGTCGTTAAATCGACTGACCGATAGGATATTATTACGCTGCTCAAAAATAATTGAGGCACCACTGCTTTGAACGAACAACTCAAATACCAGTTTATTAAAAGAGCTAAAAAATATCGTGTTTGCGTAAATATATTTATTAAAAATCAAAGGAGAACAAGATAATCCTTCGTAGAGCAAAACTGATCAAAAAGTGTAATAGCATTATGTTAAATATATGAAAAGTACTGCGGTGAACCATTGCATCTTTTTTCAATCGCTGGTGGCTCTATTTTCGGAGGCCTGTAACATTCTTGTAAGACTTATAAAAATACTTATTTTCTATTTTATATTTATAATTTTATATTTTATAATTTTAAATTTATATATTTTTTTATTAACAAAACCAACATAAAGGCATCTGTGCCAAAAGTCATGCTTCAAAAAATAAATATATCTTCATGAAAAAAAAAAAAAAATGAATAAAAGCATAAATTTTATTTTCCAATTCGTATAGTTCAACAAAATAATCAACTAGATTAGATTTTAAGGAAAAAGACTCACACAGTGCAAGAAGTGATATGTCTTAATATATATCGAAGATTACCTCCGAGGTTCCAATCCCCCCAAAAATTAACCTTTGTTCTTAAACATATATTAATAATCTTCAAACGTATTATCACTTTTTGAGAAAGTGTGATCCTCTAATTATTTTTGCAGCGTATTATTCATTGTTTCGCGCAATTAGATGTTGATTCGACGCGCGTCGAGGGCATCGGGAAGCGGCTTTAACTATATAACATCGATAGTGTGTGCTTAGAAAATAATGCACGATTACAACGAGCTTTGTGTTCAATACCGCTGTTGTTCGCGGTAAGTCTCAAAATAGATACAACAACGAGCGCGAAAAGGACAGCGAAAAAAAAGAAAAACAATCAAACCGACCTCCCGCGATTCCTCATCGTCGAATTAAGCCGCGCGATAATTAATCTACGATCGCGAAGCCTCTCTCGTCGGCGCGCTCATACACACAATATAATACGCATAGAATAGACGAACACGCAACGTACATACATATACATCTTACAATTCGTTAATCTCGCTAAGTGAGACAATTATTCGGTATAGTGTATGACGCGATTACATTGGCAGAGAAAAATATATAGCGCGGTTGGTTCATTCGGATGATGGATCCGACATCACAAGCAACGAGTGAGACTTCAATGCTGATTCGATGCTGATTCTTTCATTCGATCCCGCATCGAAAGCATGTGAGAAGGAAGCGGGTCCCCCGCGTTCGTATCCGCGTGTTCGCGCGCCCTATAAACCCGTTTCCTTAATTATACAGCTATGTCCGAACAAGATCTGTCCTCGAAGTAGTAAGGACAACTGTCTTCAGGTTCGCTTCCGCGGGCTGTCCAAAAGAAAGTATATAGATAGTGAGACGATTATTCCGTCCACGGAGAAACTTGGAAGCGACTTTTCCTTCAGCGACCACTCGATATTGAGAACGCTCTTCATCCGCGGCAGTTCCGCGGGGCTTTCAGATGCGGTGGAAAATCTATTTCGCGACGAAATCTAATGTGATCGAGGAATCGATCGTATTGGACATAATAATATCTCGTTACGTCGCCGGGGAAAAGCCGAATGCCAGAACGATCCAAGATTCAAAAGACCCCTTCGCTCGTATACCTTCTTTCCTCGACATCCCGTATTACATCTGCACATGCAACGCGCGTCACGGAAACGTGTGACGCAACACGTTTACGTTTTGGTAGCACGTCGATTAATTAGCACCGATCGCGGACTTTCTTTTCTTTTTCCGGCATTGTTGATCAACGACGCCGTGTGTGTGTAACGAGTAACATGTCGAGACGCATCGACGAAGCGCCGCTTTTGCAGACAGGAAAATGTGAAAGCGACGCTAAAATCGCGGCGAAGCACGCCGTCACCGTCACGGAGAGCGAGCGCGTGACTTTCGCGCAATTCCTCATCACAATGTTGTACAATCGGCATCAGCTGCCGACAATGCTAATACTTAACGAAACTAAATGCTACGGAGTCGACGAGAAGTAATTACAGGTATATATCTTGGTCCGCTTGGCCGCGCCGTCACGATTTCGCGTCGTTTCAACTCCGTTCCGCCGATGGGGGGAACAGCGTTCGCAAAGCAACGATCGCTCTTCCTCGATTGCTCTTGTTACACTTAACAAAGTCCCGTTTCTTATTCAACCGTTTAATACCGCAGTGCCGCTTTTGAATACCGAGTCCAGGATGGACCCGTTTGAAACAATTCAATCGACGGATTCTAAAAGTGACGAGTATCCTTTATATACACGAACCGTGATTATCGGTTGAATTCGGCGAGATTTTGCTGTAGCATCACCTGGGGTACTAAAGGGTTTCTATCCCTTGGATAGATCGTACGTTCTCCGCGCTGAAAAGCTAAAACTGACATTCCCGTGCTGAGCGAAATTTTCACTAAAAAATTCTTACAGCGATAAACCAAATTTGATACCGACAGTATTATAATAACGCCAATATATATATATATATATATACTGCACACCGCCCGAATGCTTCTTTTATTTTAAAACGCTTCGAATCTGGAATATACGCTTAGAAATTACACTAATGTCAAGAAATCGATTTAGCACGTTTCTTTAGTCAGAGTTTGCAGGCGAGTATTCAAGAATCCATTTCGATGACGGCGCGATAAAAATTCTGACGAAGATTGTCGTCGTATAAATTCCTTCGCATCGCTCTTGCTGATTTAATACCTTTTCAGAACAAATAATACGCGAGAGATCATATTCTTTCGCCGCGCGCGTCCTTCGATCTCTCGCGAATCATACATCACGCAATACAGATCGCAGTGAAGAGTGGTACACAATTCGATGCTCTGGATCATCATCACCATTACACGCTGTACGCTTTCTTTTCGATTTAATTCTCTATTGCCTTGCGCGACGTCAAATACTAGTTTCATTGTCTTCCTCTTTCTTGTCAACAATTTGAACTTTAAGTTACAACATAAACCCATCTCCACAAGCTTCATGTTTTCAAAAGTACAGATTAGATTTACTCTAACTTATTGTGCCTTCGCTTTCCTCTGAATCCTCAGAGAGATAACTCTGGCAATAGAGAGTTAAAAGTCCCCTTACATTCGGGACGGGATGTGCATTCGAATGACCACCCCATGCTCGATGGCATTACTCGCGCACGCTAGAACTAAGACGTTGTAAGATCCGTTCGTAACTATGAACGAATATTATAGCGACAAAACATACATACGTGGGCCCCGTAAAAGCCCTTTCGTGAAAAGATTCCGGAAACCTTCAGGCTTGATTGCGCGACGGCACGAACTTGTCTGTTCTCGCTTACGCAGCTCGTTGCTTACATCTAACGCTGTTTGTGCGATATCACACGTAAGAGAGTGATATCGATAGAGGAATGCGCGTGTCTGGCGATTACCGTTCTCGTCCCGATGGGACGAAGATCATTCGTTACGAACGGAACACGATGGTCGCCGACGTGGCTCGACAGGTACAAGTCAATCGGAAACGTACGAGCCGTGCGTTTCGAAAAATAACGCAAGTTTAGAATTGTGTGTTTCGACACCGAGGACGATCTACGGAAACTGATAGGCAATAGTTACACTACAAGTTCGTTTGCCTTCTTAGAATTATAACAAGATCGTCGTTTGAGAGACTTAAGTTAATAGTTCTATAACGAATACGCGATCCTCGCAATCTCGTCAAAACGAGACACACGCACAACTTCGCATAAGATCGCAAAAATCATCTCCCTCCGATCGATGCTACGCAATACTTTTCGACTTTTCCCGAATCCGATTCGCTTGACGATTCGCACCGCCTGGCCTTCGATCTTCCTCGCGACGCTACGCTCACGCTCATTCCCATTCGACTGGAATGGATTATACATTATACTTCGTACTTCGTTAAATTATGACGACGTTACTCCGTGCCGTGTCCGAAAGTATTGGAAAGCGCCGAAAAAACAAACGAATCAACGGATGAACGAACGAGCGAGTGAACGAACAAATCTATATCGATCGAACTGAATGCTCCCTTTCTTGTTCGTGCACGGGCGTGTGTATTCGTATGCCGGCCCTCTCTTCGTTCTATCGCTTAAACCGTGCAAAGGTATTTCTTTTTATTATTATTTTTTTTAGGAACTTATAATACTACTCGTGGCCGCCGACTGACCCGACGGCGACTGTTTCGTTCGCGCGGGTTTCAACAAAATGCGTCTACGTGTCGCGTGTCCGTGTCAAAATCAAACTATATACATACATATACATACTCCGGCTGTACCCCGATAAATCTTGTGCGATCTTGCTTTCAGTCGACGATAACTTAACGCTTTCTTCCCTTCTCTTTCTCTATAATTTACCTAAATGCGCGCGCTTCGCAATCAGCGGCGGGATTTTAATCGGAGGAGGAACGCTAGCCCCCGCTGCAGCGTAAAGATTCTCTACCTGGGGTGAGTCGAGAGGACCAACGTTTGTTCGTTAAGAAGTCGACGGAGCGGTCGCGCGTGTCACCGATCCTCGCCTCTCACCGTGGAATGTCGTAGACGGAGCAACAAGAAAACTCTTCGCGCCGGCCGTTGGTTCCGCTTTAGAGCTATGGGTACGTACGCGCGCCGTTAAATGACGAGAATCATGCGGAAATATACTAACGCTGTATATCAGACTTCCGGTATAAGTGTATACCACGGCTCCTCCGCGAGACGCACACGCCTGATCGCTCTAGCTCTGGCCGAGAAGAGAAAAAAAAAGAAAAATAAATGTGCGTCGCAAACCTACGTAAAGCGCGCGATCGAGCTGGTCGGGTCGTTGTCGTCGTCGTCGTCATCGTCTGTTAGTTAGACCGGGCTATCTTGTCGAAAGACAGTCTCTTACTCTCATTCTCTCGCTTCTCTTTCTCGCTGCTACTAATCGATCATACGCACGACGAACCCTTCCTCGGAGCGTCGGAGTCCCTGGCCCCCCCTTTTAAGTCTCAAAGAAATAGCTGATTTCGCGCGTTCAAGCTTTATCAACGCCCGCGCGTGGATTTCCGGTCCTCCACGGCCCTCTTTCTTTCTTTCTATTTTTCCTGATTTTTTTCCCCCCATACTTTCTACCGACACTCGGCGATCTTCATCCACCCTCGAACACGCTTGTAAGATTTTCTACTTTATCACAGATGTTTTATTCTCGATTTTATAACGCCCTGTGCCTATACCTATAGCTCACTCGGTAACAATCGATCAGGGATCCTCCGTGTCGTGTTCCCTGTGTTGTTCGCATACTATGCACGATTATGCTTTCGACGTACATTTCCCCGTGTTGATTTCCCCCTTTCTCTCCCTGTGTCTCGTATAGCCAACAACACGCGTTACAATCACAGCTCTCGGTCTCGCCATTTACGCGCAAGAAGACACGATCACACGCTAAGGCCTGCCTTAGTACAAAAATATATATTCGCTTCTTAAAAAATAGATCTTAGCATTCTGTACTGGCTAGCGTTCGTTTGATATTTTACAGTATTTTGATTCTTGGCAGGCTGCTTCAAGGGTTTAGTTTATATTATCGGCTTCTACGAGAACCGTCGAGTGAGCTCTCTCAGGGCTATTATTCCGATCTAAACGCTAGCTTGTGCACCATCCCTTTTTGTTTTATTTCGCTTTCGCGACGCGCATATTCATAAATAATTTCGCGTTCGCTCGATCGCGACGGCGAAGCGATTTAGACCAGGCCCGAGATGGAAAGCGACGTGGAAGGAAATGCCGCGTCTAAGGCGCGGCGTAGAACAACCGTGAAGAAAGATCGGCTACCGTGTTCAATTCGGAACAGCGAGACAATTTTTTTTCGACCGGATCGTGCTTTCCATCCTGCCTCTCCTTATGAATATGGCAACGCGCGGCGGCAGCGTGCAGCCCGCTCGACTTGTTGTATACACCTCTTTCGGCAGGTTCAGTCTTATGCTTGTGGTTTTTGTGTGTGTGTGTCATTGTCACGCTAGCGACACGTGGTTACATAGTTGCGTTGTGCCCGCGTCGAGCGGCCGCACGACCGCCTTTCTACGCACGATATTACTTTATTACAGAGGACTCGCAGAGATGGTACTATCATATCACTTGATTTGTTTCTACGTTTCGCGGATATCCGTTAGTACATTCAAACGCGTAATCATTTCGCTCCGCGTTCTCGAATAATTTCTCTTCGTTCTTTCTCTATTCGCACGCTATTGAACTTGCTCTCGCGTAATTGTCGCATTGGTTTTTGCTCTCACACTTTACTCTCTCTTTCGCTCATTTATCACACACTCACACTTGCTGGGCACCGCGTCCCCGAATATAGTTTTTCTTTCTTTTCTTCTTCACGCGGAATTTCCGTTCGTTTCGAAAGAAAAACGAGAAGAAACATGAAATTATTTCGTTAAAGTTTTTGTCCCGTCCGCGTGGTATCGGCGGTCAACGGACGAGCGTTAGTCGATCACGTCCGCGTTCGTACGGTAATTAATTATTATTACGACTCTTGGAAACCTTTAGTCGGCTCCTCTCGTTTCGCGTTAGACTTCTCCCCTTTCTCTCATCTGATGTAAAAATATACACGCGCGGAATACGAAATGAAAGGGCACGAGCGTGATATACCTTAAAGTTCCTGGCCGTGGTCCTGGCGAACGTGGGCGCGTGTGCACATACGGTCCGCACGTTCGCGAGGACGGCGACCGTTATAAGGTGTTTAATCTGGTTATCTCTCTATGGTGGATGTCGCGTGACAGATTTCTCAGTGAATTTACCCTTACCCGCGACTCAGGTACATATTAAGGCCCGTTCATCTTGTATAACAGCTGATCGTACGTCGAAAAGAAACTCTTTTTTTTATCCCCCTCGCATTTCTCGCATTTTCATCTTCATCATCCTCCCTTCTTTTGTGCTTCCCTTATTTCTCCTTTCTTCCTAGTTTTTCCCCCCCCTCTTCCTCGTGTATTTTTCCGCACGCAACTCCGTGTTGTTCGCGCGTGTATCCAGTGTCTCGTACGCATGGAGAGATGTATGTACAGAAACCACATATAAAAACCAATATTAATACATGTGTGACTACGAGTTACGATACACGATAATATAATATAATTATACAAGGGCTCGAAAAAAAGTAAATAACCTCTCGGAATAGTAAACTGTGTGTATATACGGCATATACGGTTGCATTTTGGTATTTTATCTTTGTTACGAATAGCTCTTTCTCTCTTTCTCTCTTTCACTCTCTTTCTCTCTCTCGCTTCCTTTCTCTCTTTTAAACACGCTCTCAAAATCGTCATTGTTAATCGCACGACAGAAATAGATGCGCGCTGCGTCCGTATGTGTTGACGTGTTTAAAGTTCGATAGATAATACAGTTATACATACATATACATACATATACGATTAGCGGATAATAACTCCGATTTTACAGATATACCTATATTCGTGTGTTCGTCATCAGCGGTCGCTAAGAGCACGATGAGTGTAGACGGTTATACACATATTTGCATTATTCATTCGATCGCTACTCATTATCACCCGTCGAAAGTTTATACGTGGACAGGTGTAGATATATATACCGAGCGATTTCTTTTTTTTATTTCGTTTCGGTTTTCGCTCGCAACCGCGTTTTACGTATTCTCGTTGAGCGGACCGCGCTCTTTCCGGTGCGCGCTATGTTAACATTTGTACAGAAGCGTCCGATTGGTCTTGGTATTAAAAATAACCTCGGATCGCTGTATTGACTTCGTGCTCTCTATTTTTTTTTTCTTTGTCTTCGAGACTCTCTAATGCTCCCGCGCCGCTCATTCGGACGAACTCTTCGCGAAGTCTTACTAGATATTTTAACTCTCGCACGTCATGCTCTTGGCGCTCGCTATCACCTAACTTCCCAGAGAATTGGAAAAATATGTTGTTAAACGCATTTCTACTTACATACGTTTGGAATTTTGTTATTCTTTCCAGTGGAAGATCACGAGATCCAAGCCTCCCTCTCTCTTTCCTAAGTGTGGCGCGCTTTCTCTTTTTTCTGCTGGATAAATCGTTCGTATCCTTGCTCCAGCTCCGCTGCGCCTTGTTGTATTATACATCTCTTACAAGATTCACGACACATCTGCGATCTTGTTTCTCAATTACGTCGTTTTCCATGTGCCGCACTCTTTGACCAGAATAATAATTGTAGTTATATAAAATGTACTCTGGCTTTTCTTCTGGCAATATCAACTTAATAGGCGAGAGGGGCGATATTATATCGCTCTTAATGCGATAATGTACATTCGTGATCACACTCCTAACGTTACTTTGTCAACGTCAAAGCGCGACTCATGGTTTTCCATAAGAAGAAAACTATATAGTGCATATAAATCACTGGAGAGATCGTCTCTTGGTTGAAGAGATCGTCTCACTGTTTGCAAATGTGTTGTAATTTGCATCAGATATATCATCAACAAGTCAAAAGTAGATCTAGTTTGACTACAATTTATCACATTCATATAATAACCGATAGAAATATTGTAAACGAGGAGAAAATTATGTGTGCGCTTATCTCTCCGTATCTCTCACACATTGCGCCCAGAATTCCCAACTCGGAAAACGATAACGCCGTTGACAATGAGATTTCGAACTTATACTGCGTATTCGCTGTTCGATGTTTCACCCTCGTTTAAAAAAAAAATTCTTGTAGAAGAATAAAAGATGTAATTTGATAACATTACTTCTCAGAATATCGGTGGCCCAGAAATGGTTTTTGGATATAATCACACTGAATAGAGATTTTCCTTGGCTTCTGTCGCGAATTATTTTTGATCACTAAGAACCAATGGCATAATCACTTCTCTACTATCGCCTTTGAAGGGATTCAGTATTACCATTGGTAGGTCTGAGTCATCCAAGGGCATCCAATGTGGACCCATTATATCTCGAATTTCCTAAAAGATAGAACATTTAATATTTTAAAATTGTTTTGCAATTGTTGGTCCCTTAATCATATAAAGTGAAACGCAACGTCTAATTTCTTATATTTGAAAATACAAAAGATATTTACCAAAATGCTTGTATACTTACACGTCTGATGCTTTCAGCTTGATTGTGAAGCCACAATTCAAATTCAGAGGTAATATCACTTTTTGCGAATACCAATAATTTAAGAGTGCTGCCTCTGAGACGCGCGATGGCCAACAGATTCTCTTGATAATATTTATGACCGAGGAACACCATCTTCGTAAGTTTAGTACACTTCCATGCCACCAACACCAAAGAGTCTGGACTATAATCGAAATACATATCTACGTATAAATTGTACTATCACCAGAAAAATATAAGTCAAAGTGGAGAATTTTCTTACCCATTTGGATCGTTTGGATCAAATGTGGATGGTATATGCTGCTTGCGATCTATCGAGTCTATCCACGTCAATGATTTCAGCGTATGCGCATACCACATTGATAATCGATGTAGCGCTCTGATATTAATGTTTTCACAGAACAGAACTTGCAAGTGTGTCAATGGCATAGCAGGACAGAATATGTCAGTATCCAAAACCTTAACGCCGGCGTAAGAATGTATAAGATTGAGCCTTAATTCACACTGTGGACTGCAAATAAATAAACATTTATGCACGTTTTTTTTCATCGATATATTATTCTTGCCAACAATCTAAATAATTCCAAATATGGGTAGCACTGCTGCAACTCACTTTTTTTGAACAAACATTTGCCAGGCCATATTTGTTGTTCCTGGATAATCCTCTTTCCAGCCATGTATATGAATCACAAGTCTCTGCATACATCCATTGTCTAACGCTTCCAACAAAGTATCACTGACATACTCATAATCCAGAGTTAAGATAGACAATCTGATAAATGAATTAAAAATAGAGTTATCAAGCTCGAAGAAGTCATAATAATCAGGATCGTCCTTGATGGATGCCAGACTGAGGTGCGTCAAATGTTTGGAGTGATGGAGACGGAGGGGTTCCAAAATCGTAGACAAATTCATTATCAACTCTTCCCTGCATCCCAGACTCAGGGTCTCCAGGCAATTAGAAGTCTCAATAATATTCACCACGGACTTGACTAATGATGCGGAACTTTTGTAGTTACTGAAAGACAAACGATCCAAGTTTATTCAAGTAGAGAAAGCTGATTTGTACTCTAAATAAGATCAATTTATCAATACCTGTACTCGTTGTCAAAGGGAGGATCGTAAGTATTACTATTGAATTCCAAGAACAATTTTCTCAATTGTCTATTTTGGCCTAGTTTCTTTAAGAGCCTGTACGTTTCACCTATGCAATTGACATATCTAGGTATATCCCAACGAATGGTAGCTTCGTGCACACTCAGAGCGAAACGATTTGCCAAGAATCTATAACAAACGTGCTACGTGTATCGCATGACACTTAATTAGTCGGCAAACGGATGGTAAATCTGGCTTTACGAACCGGGCCCACACAACGCTGTCCTGATCTCTGAACACAAAAGTGATTTTTTTCCAGAAGTTTGGGTGGAACAAGGTGCATCTCCAATTTTTGCACACCTATGGAAATCGAATAACAAGTCCACTGAACAAATCTTGCATTAATTAAGTATAAATCTGAATAAATTGATAGTCACATTGACATAAATAACATATACGTATAAAGTACTGTCCAACAATCATTTCGACTATATTTATGGTGCAAAATATTGTTTATAAGAACTATATCACGTGCGACAACTTCATAATTTTTTTTTCATATCACTGAAGATCTAATCTCTATTCTCTATCACACGTAGACGTGATAACTCGGTTTAAATGACTGTTGACATTTCAGTACGTTATTTCGCTCCATAATGCAGAAAAGAAAACACAAGGAGTGGTGAGTGTGGTGACTCCCCTTCCCTCTCCTCGGACACATATATGTATATATATATACACACACACACACATACACATGATAACGTTCGTAAATCAAACTTTTGCCCATGCAAATAACGGTTGAGCAAACGTATGTCAGGCGAGAGAGAAAGAGAGAGAGAGAGAGAGAGAGAGAGAGAGAGAGAGAGAGAGAGAGAGAGAGAGAGAGAGGGAAAGAGAGGGAAAGAGAGGGAGAGAGAGGGAGAGAGAGGGATAGAGAGGGGGAGAGGGAGAGGGGGGGGGAGAGAGAGAGAGAGAGAGAGAGAGAGAGAGAGAGAGAGAGAGAGAGAGAGAGAGAGAGAGAGAGAGAGAGAGAGAGAGAGAGAGAGAGAGAGAGAGAGAGAGAGAGAGAGAGAGAGAGAGAGAGAGAGAGGAGAGAGAGAGAGAGAGAGAGAGAGTGATAGTAGCGGGTAATGTCATCAGTATACATTCCATAAGAAATATTCCTGCGATTGACGCGACGGCTTTATCGGCCGCACAATGTCAGGTCAGTTTACAGCGCGAGGAAAAGGAAAACAAGAGGCAAGGCCTGGCAAGGCTCGTATTCTCTCTCTCTCTCTCTCTCTCTCACTCACTCACTCACTCACTCACTCACTCACTCTCTCACTCTCACACACCACATACCCACACTCTCGAATTCTCTCGGTATATACCTGGGAGGCTCTTATTCTGGTGTCGTGTGACAAATACGAGAATATCTCCTGCAAGATAACGGTGGGCAGATTGGCCCAGGACGAGCCGTGATCCTCCTGCGCCATTTCTGACGTACGGCACGCAGGCTTGCAGGACGAACAGCTGTTCGCCGCGCACAGCATAGACAGCTGTCCCTCGCACTTCCTCGACGTCGCCTCCACCGCCGTCGCGTCCGCGTCCCCGTTGCCCGACGCGGTCGCGACGGCGCCGCTCGCCGACGTCGACGTCGCCGTCGCTGCTCTGAACCTCTCCAATCGTACATCGGACGTGTCGTCGCAGGCGCGCATCATGTCCAACCAGCCGATCGGCCGATATCGCGAGCCATCCGTCGCGCCGTTCGACCTGTCGCTGTCGCCGATCGCGGCCACGGGTGCGCCGTTCACAGCCGAGACGGGCATATATATATACATATATGTATGTAAACGCGAGCCGATGTGTGCACGCACCGAACTCGCGATCGCGACTTCCCCGAGCTCACTCTTGCGCGCTTGCCGCTTCACGCTCGCCCCCGCTCGTCTCGCTCCTCGCTCGTCCCCCAACTGTCGCGTCGCGGCCTCTCACTCTCGCAGCTCTCACCTCTCACACCGTCCTCGCGACTCGCGTCTGCCCGTAAACGCACGCATGGATGTATGTATACACCGTAGCAGGGCCGGATCCGCGTGTCGATTGGCCCGCGGGTATCTTTCCCGCTCGTGGGAAGACTCGCGAGAGAGAGAGAGAGAGAGAGAGAGCGTGTCGAATAGTAGAAAATTGATATTTCTGTCCGTATTAATGAAATACTGCGGATATTACTAATTGTAAGTTCATCTTTCTCTTTCCATATGACAAATTAATTAAATATAACAAAATGCTGTAGGTATTACTAGATAAATTGATCGACTAAGACTAAGTTAATCGGAGTAGAAGTCACTCTTATGTCCATTTCTACCGGTGAAGCTTAACTTTAATCCAGGTTTAACTTACCTTTTATCTTTTTCTAATTCTTAGAAAACTAAGAAAAGGTAAAAGGTAAGTTGAACCGAGATTAAAGTCAATCTATACCTTGGTGGAAATGGACATCGCTGTATCGTTCGATGCGAGCTTGATTGGGGCGACTTCAGCTTGGGGGCTCCGCAGGACAGGTTTAAATCCCGCACTGCATCCCCGCGTCATTACACAGGCGCGTACCGTACGTCAAATCGCCTCGCTTCCATTGGCCGTCCGCTCCACGCGTGTCAACGTTATTCCGCAAATACAAACGCGTATTCTTGGCACGCTCGCGCTGATTGTTTATCCGCGAAATCTATTTAAACGCGCTTCAGACGATCGACGATTAACGACGCGAAAAGAGAATTTGAAACCAAAATCTCTCTTTGAGGAGTTCGATATATCGTTCGACAAGGAAAAATTAGAACGTTTTGTCTTTATTTGTGGGTAGGAAAGAATAGGGCATGTATGCTTGAAGTTGATGAATTAATTCATCATTAACTATAATCTAAGAAAATTTGGAGATTATATATATGCATTGAGACAGCACACACAAAGTATTTTCAGAATAAATGATACGTTTATCAAAAAATAAGAATTGAACATTTTTGTCCATAATCCATCCTTTTTGGTCATCCTTACGAAATTACTTTGTTTTGTACAGACGCACGTAAAACGAGTCGCTTTCGAATCTTAAAACGAGGTTGATAGGTACCTGCGGCATTTAATGATATACTTCCATTTATTTTGCTGAAAAGAATCGAGTCTTGGACAAAAGGATACTCGAGCCTGCCGAGAGGTAGAAAGAAACACAGCGGTGTTTCATCTAATCCTTTAACAGAATACCATGTCTGTCCAGCTAAAGTAAACTCTCGTAAAAGGGAGCCATTTAGAGGGTTCCCATTACAAACTTCGTTCTTAGTTCTTAGTTCTTAGAAAAGTTTACGAAGGCCTTGGATCGAGCTTGTCCCGCCTAGGATTTGACCTCCGGTTAAAAGCAACGAGATATCGCCAACGATAGCATCTTAATTATCTACGATCGCTTCGCTGATGCGGTCACGCGATTAACAGCAATCAACCTGACTATTAATTACCGTAACGTTCGTTCGTGGAAAGGAGGAAAAAAAGGATTCGAAGAGTAAATATAAACAAGAACGAGCGCTCTGCAAACTCATTTTGCATAAAACTGCGTCCGGAATCGCGAATGGGGGGAGGGATGACTTCCGCTAAATTCTAATTATCTTAATTGATGATTAATTCGGCAGAATTGCATATCAATATTTTTGTAACTACATGATTTACCGTCTCCGATCTAGTCTTCCTTATTTCCATGCATTAAACAAAATTAATTTTTCCATCCACGTTAATAGTACAGTATCGTTTGACAAGTTAATTGGGCTTTAGCCCAGAGACTGACGCACCTACTATATGTATATGTACATACGTGATCAATAATGGTACAAAAATAATAGAATAAATAGAGACAGCGACATAATTAAATGTTACACGCGATATATGAAACACTTTACAGATTTTTCTTTAAATTTTTTATAACACACGATGTCGCTAAAGGATGTTTGATCAAATTCTACCATATTATATGAATCATATAAACACAATAAGTTCGCAAATACATTCCTTCCATTAATGTCATTATAATTAGTATATTTATTAATACCTATTATAGTACGTATAATTAATTTACAGTCTTCTAGTTAACTGATACCGTTATCATTCAGAACGTACGTACATACACGCACACGTGCGCGCGGCCACCAATCTGGAGTGTCTGGATTGGTCTGGATGTGTCCTGAGTCTGGACGAGCATTTAACATTTAACGCGAGGGCCGGCCGCGATTATAATCACGCACGCGACGCGACATGTGCGTGCACGGGACCCGGGGGCCCCGGGGGCGTCGCGTCGCGTCGCGCGAGGACGACACGGAACGGAATGACGGAACTGTCCGAAGGCCGCCGCAGCCGCGCCGCGCCGCGTCGGCCGCGTGGCGGAACAGCTGGTCCGGGAGGAAGCGCGACGAGGAAGAGACGGGGTCTGTCTGGCCGGTCTGTGGTTTTGCGCGTCGAGCGGCGAGCAATGTTGAGCAACATGGAGAACGCGCCGGAACGTTGAGCTGTCGCGTTGTAAACCGCGTGAAAAATTGAAAGAGCTCGTCGTCGTTGTCGTCGCCGCTTAAATGACACGGCACGATGACGCGGTCGAAGGTCCAGAAGCTGAAATTCTTCATATTCCTGCTGATCTTCCTGCTGGCGCAGACGGCGGTCTGCGACGGGAGTTTTCGGGAGAGGAGGGACGACGCGCCGTCGGCGGACTTGGACGAGAAGGCGCCTGCGGTCGCCAACGAAAACGTAGGAACGAACGAGAAGCACGGCGATAAGGACGGCCGGAAAAGCGCGGCCGGGTCGCC
Organism: Temnothorax unifasciatus; assembly: GCA_030770225.1. Taxonomy (NCBI): domain Eukaryota; kingdom Metazoa; phylum Arthropoda; class Insecta; order Hymenoptera; family Formicidae; genus Temnothorax; species Temnothorax unifasciatus. Next base: position 69,797 of record JASTWK010000489.1, on the reverse strand, counting down.
CGCCGACGCGAAGAAGCCGGCGCCCGGGCCCGACGGCAACAGGACGCACGACAACATAACCCCGAAGCCGCTGCCGTCGGAAATCGCCGTCGCGAACAAAACTTCGCACACCGCGGACGCGTCCAACGAGGTTTGCACCTTCGTTTGATCGGGACTGCGGACGGCGGTTACGATTTTATTTATTTTATGCAAATAGTGCGGAGGTTACGAATATGTTCCTTCCACATGTATTTAATAATTTATTATATAATAATAAACATTTAATGATAAGTATTAAACACTATCATCTGCTAATATTAGTCTACTAATATATAAATATCTATATATTTATATTCATATTTAATTTACATATTGTATAAGCATGATATGTGTACTAGCATTAATATTCAACTTTACATAAGTTGAATAAACATAGTGGACATACATTCAAGAAGATAATAATCCCACGCGAAAAGATGACAGACGAGAACGTGGAATAAAATTTTTCTACATAATGCTTTAAGAAGGAAAATTCTTTTTCTACATTTTTTGCTCTCATGCAGACGGTTCTGTAAAATGTGAATGCTTTTCGTATGTAAAAGGAGCCCTTTGTTGATCTGAAACTTGTACAACTCTTATATTCTGGAGAACAAGAATCGCACTCATCTTGTTCTGTTTTTATTCTAAATCAAGATTAGAGGCAATAGTTTCTTGCATAAGCTGCAGAGATAAACGCATGAAGTCAGAACGCGGGTAGAAAAAATTGATTATCAGCTTATTACGCACCAGAATAATTGTTATCATTTTCTACTTTTTATCAGTGCCTGAGGACAAAAACTTGAGAATAATTTGTATCTTGGTTATACTAAAGCAGTTGCTTCTAGTTATGATACATAACTGCGTAAAACTGCAGCATGCAGTAAATATTAATGCTAATATACATATTGTGCAAATTGTGCTACATTAGTAGACCAATTAAATATGAATATCTTACATATTAATAGATAGCCTAATATTAGCAGATATTAATGTTTTATATTTATCATTATACATGGAAAGAATATGTAACCTTTACACTATTTATTTTATATAATAAGCTGGTTTTTTGCATTTTTTTTTGCAAATATCCTTTAGGAACATCCTGCATAATGTAAATTTAAATCTATGGACAGCGTTTTATACCACATAAAATTATATCGCTGTCTTGATGTATTCTAGTTATTGATTTATTTATTCTTGTTATTGATTTGACATGACAGTCCGGCGAAGGCCACACGTCCTTCAACACCGGTGCTCTTGTACGTGGCTTCTTAGTCTTCGTGGGACTAAGCATCCTTGTCATGGCCTACATCGTGTTCCGTAGTTTTAGGTGCGTTTTAATAGATAACAGTATCGCAAGAACGATATATACAGATATCTGTGTGACGGATTATGTACTTAATGGATTAATGGTTTAACTCTTATCGGCAGGTTAAGTAAGACGCGCGCCCAGTTGGTTCGAAAATACGGTGTCCTCACGCACAGGCAGGACGTCGAGATGCGACCGCTGCCACTAGAAGAGGAGGACGACGAAGACACAACTGTTTTCGATGCGAGTAACGTTGTGACGATCAATGCTCAGCATCAAAACGCATAGACGTGTGTCTCATAGTGATGTACACCGTCGCGCTATTATATATGTGAATATGTCATCCGTGCAATGTTCTCACGACATCACGTGACTTTTAATAACATCCAACTAACTTTATCGCGATCTCTTGCAGTAGATACACAAGAGGACTTATCGATTGCGAGAAAGGCATTTTTCAACGTCTTCAAAGTTCTTTGCTTTGCGCAGCAAGATTATTAACATCAAATATGCATCTGTGATGCACTTATCATTAACATATGCTTGTCAGCAATAGATGTACTTTTCCTAAAAAAGAAGCAAAAAGAAAAAATACAAAATGTTTCTACCAACACTGTCCACCCTGTTAATATTACTATATGATAACACGAAATTTTAGATCATATATTTATATCATATATGAGCTAATGAAAAGTTAATGGGTGGCTATATTTCTCTTATACAAATTATATTTTCATTAATCTACGTTGTTATAATTAAAATTATACCAAAAGACATGGATTGTCTATATTTTATTTAATTCTGCATATTTTTAATAAAAACCGCATAAAATTTTATTCCAGATATATATGAATATAATTTTGAGATATGTATCTATTGAAAAAATATAAATATGTGATAGTGAGATTTTATTAAAGTTAATTATATACATATATATCAATAATACTATTTCAATACTATTCCAATACTACTTACTTCAGCAGAACATTATATATATTAATTCCAATAATGTGTACTATTATTTTGTTAAAATGAAGCAGTCATGCTTCATAATTTTCTATTATGTCGATGCGAAAAGGCTAATTACATGTAAAAATTTCCATTTTCATAAATATCCATTTTCAACTGCATGGACAATTATATCTGCTAATCTTTGCCTTCCACTTGATGTTTCAATATTAGATAATGTCCATACATCATCAATATTTACTGCCTCGTCGCCCTTGATAATGGCATCTAAATCGAATGATTGAGATGGATCCAATAGGCAAAATGGAACAGCTTCGAGAGAGAACGTTAATCCAATTATGAAATGCTCCTTCACCTGCAATTGATATCGATATTAGTACGATACCCTTTTAAAATTTCGAACGCAAAAAATAGTAATTTTACCTCTCTCATAAATAAATCCCACGGATAAATCTTTTCTGGTTCGGATCCAAGAGATTTAATGGCGCTGCTCAATTCGGAATGATAAATTTTCAATATATCATCATAATACTGATCTCGAAATGGCTTCTGAGTGCAAGAATAAATTAAAAGCGATAGATCCGTGGTAGGACTAGTGCAATGCGCGAGCTGAAAGTCCAGCATTAGTGCTTCTTTATTATTTCGCCCGGCGTCTCGGACTAGAAAATTCGGAGCCCAACAGTCACCCGCGGTTATAATAGACGTCGGAGCATCTTTCCTCTCAATTAATTCTGAGCATATGTCATAGAGCGAACCAAATTCATAGGAATTGAATTGCTTCTCGGCTTTACTGTTGGGATATTCCATCTTTAACGCATGTTTAGCTATATCCGTCAGCTTTTTCTGTAAGCAAAGATAATGTTACTGATAATTTACATTAAGATGCAACGTAATATTTATCACTTACATGGAATCTTTGGTACCAGTTCCAGTGTTCACTGCCAAAGTAGGTTTCTTTCAAGTAGCTTGCAGTTTCTGCGAACTCCTCTTTCTTTTGGTCCTTGTACGCAAATGAAATAGCGTGAAATTTCGCCAAGGTTTTCAAGATCACGGTGCACTCCGCCCAATCCAGGCAACTTTGTCTGGACGCAGGTCCAAATCCCAGGGGAGAGACGTCCTCCAAGACTATGAAATCATTCTCACCGTCCATGTAAGAAGCCAAGTAACGTGGTATGCACAGTAGATCGCCTCGTCCTTTCTCCGCTAAGAATTTTTCAATCTTGGGGACAACCTGTAATGTAAAATAACACTCGTTTGAGACCGAGGCACTTGTTATTCGATTGCACAAATAGAATCTATTTTTTTTTTCTTCCAAAAGATACATATGTATTTGAGTTATTTCCGATTACACAGAAGAAGAGTTTCGTGCATTCTCACCTTTGTATAAAATATGATTTCATTACCAAAGAATTCTCCGCTCCTAAAAGTCTTTCTTCTGCCAATGTTCTTGGGAATCGACTTCACGACGACATTAACTTGCACTTGTTGCTTCGGATCACCGTCCACGATACCGGACAGTTTACCCTTGTTAACGGTCGACAGGTAGCTGTCACCCTTGGCAAATCCCTCGCCAAAATTCCAATCTGTCAGCTGTACCTTCTTCCCGTTACACGCTCTACTCAGGACGTCTGCCAGCACCTCCTCCGTAAACTTGTCACTCACGTCGCTCAAGTTAAAACGTTCTTTAGTATCACCCATGATCTCTTCTACTCTTTCCTACTTTATATTTATAGATTTGCGAAATTCGACTTTCGAAATATTGACTTTTTGATCGGAATTATTCAATACAATTAATCAATATATTACTTGAAATTAATACTGATGTTAAATTTATGTTAATTTACGGAATTTTAACGGAATTTTAGTTTTTATAACAGATACCTCTCAAAAAATTAAAGAGCTTGATAAATATGAAAGCGACACTTGAATATCGATAGGCTGACGCACCGTTGCGGTTCATATATAAGTAGTTGTTATCTCGCCGGCGTGATTTATCTTGCCCGCGTGATCTCTCTCTCCTCTTCGCGATAAAGCGATCTATAAAATTCACACATAAAAGAATCTTATCATTTCGTGGTATTTAACTTCAACAGCGTTTAACAGCGCAATATATTTATGTAATTCGTACGCTCGTACTCACATATAAATTAATTTGCATGAAGTCTCCTCCCTGCGATCGAATGCTCTGCATAGAGGGGCAGGGGGAGACGGAGAAGAACAAAGAACCGTTTACGTTGATTGTTGCGTTGCAAAATGAACAGGCCTGGCCTGTTCGATTACCGGAATCTGGAGTCGCGCGTGACGCGCGTCGATCTGCCACGTGGAACACTTCCTGACGTTATGACTATGACGCCAGGCTAGGCCAGGATTTTCCATCGTGAAGCAGGATGGAACTTGTTAAGAGGCATCAATCAGGCTCGCGCATCTCTGGAAGGGACGAATTGAAAGGCACAAGCAGCGGTGAAAGGCCACGAGCGGCAATGTGACTCAATTCCATCGTTATTCTAAACCACCTCAACAAAGTTAGCCCCCCCAAGTGGATTATTGCTATTTTTTTTTAACCAATCGTTTGGTGGTTGATTGGTAGTATTTGGTACCGTATTCAAAACGTTTGGTAGTTTCTCGTTTTTTTTAGGAAATCCAAAACAAATTTTTGATCTTCTTCTAGCTCCCCCACTTTGACTGTGGCAATTTTTTTTTTTTAAATCGATTGACGATTGATTGGCAGTGTTTGGTACCGCATTGAAACCTTTTGGTAGTTTCGCGTTTTAAAAAGAAAGAATTAATTGTCAACAAATTTTTAACCTTCTTTAAAGCCTTGTGTCCACGATGCTAGAAATCGGTCCGAGTTTCGGTTATAAGCCAATGAAACGTGGTGGTACCACGCTTTCTTTACAAGATAGCGGGATCAGCGCAGGGGAGCGCTAGAGCCCTCTTGTGTATTTTATAAGAGGCTACAAGCCGTTATATCCTTGCTGAGATCGATAACCAGTATAACGCGAGTAAAAATTTTAAAAATTTTATAACTTAAGTATGTGTGGAAGGGATAGCCCGCTGAGCCCGCTCAGCGCTCGGCCGGTTAGCTAGAACGCTAGATGGGCGCAGACGTACATATCTGCCGTCTCTTTCTTTTCCGAGCGGCTCGAGCTGTAGCTGTAGCTAAAGGCCGGTATTCATAGTCGGTTCTTATATTTGAAACCATCTTAAGTACAATCTTAAGATGTCATTAACCAATCACAGAGCCGTATTAGCATCTTAAGATATTACTTAAGACGGTCTTGAAATAAGATCTGATTATGAATACCGGCCTTAAAAGGACATGACGTTACATGACGTTTTGTTCCACGTTTTTCGGGCTGTTTGATAAGGATCAAATGGTCCAGAGTTCTGACATTTTAATCAGTTAACTCGTCTTTGGCACGAAAAACGTTTGACAAACTTTCGCTACTGCTGAAGATGGCTCGATTCAGAGCCGAAACGTACGGATATTGTTCGGAGTAATGTACGAAGAAGATCAATAAATCAGACTATTAAATTTACGCACAAGGATCTGCGTCTGACCCTTACTGCCCTGACTCCTCATATATTTATATAGTATAATCACATTCGCATATTCGTTGTATGGACGGATGTGACAATTATACAGTCAACGTAGTATAAGAGACATATAGTAAGCATTAACAGATTATTTTTTATATTCCCCAATCATTAATTGTTTTGTTATGATATAGATACAATGCCCTGTGGTACGTAGCTCCGTTGCAAATACAAAAAATGATCCTATTCCTTTTGCAAAGAGGTAACAAGGCGTTCACTATGAATATTGCTGGACTATTTGTGGGATCGTTAGAAGGTGCTGCTACGGTAAGAAAAATATCTTTCAAAATAGTGTTAAATGTAAAATATATTTTATAGATAGACAAAAATAGATAGACAGAAAACTGTGTAAAGAGTAGTAGTGTTTACGTTACTAATAATAAATTAATAACTGATTTGTTTATATATATAAGACTGGCCGATTATTATTTTTCAAAACGGTAAAATATAACTTACAAGTGCACGAATCGTAAAATGAATAAAATGTATCATTGTGTTACTGAAAACTGGCACACAAGTGCGCAACTCTGTTAGAAATTTTGCGCGCAAGTATATTTTGATTAGAAATAAACATATTCATTTAATTTCTCACATTACATTAATCGCTTAATTACCGACCACTCACAAGTAAAATGGTTGAATTGTTTATGTTTCGATAAAAATAACGTTTTTTTGCCACTTTGTTATACACTTATGCTGCATTAGATACTTTAAAGATTTATAAAAAATGATTATAAAGTTATACAATCCAAGAGAGGACATATACAAATCATCGTTGACTTCTTTTATAATCAAACATTTGCATGATTGCGAAGTAAAGATCTGTATCAAAGTTAAATGCCTTAATCGGATCTTCCTACTCGTCCTTGACTTATGGCTCCATCATCAACCTCATTCGACCTCAGGTAACTTTGTGCTCTGGTATTCTGATAAGCTTTATTATATTCGAGATAAATGCATTCCATATTATATTCCACATTTTTCATTGTATACTATTATATTACTCCACATATTTAATTATGGGATAATACCATTATAAACCACTACATATATATATTACTAATTATAACCATTTTTTTCAGAAATTTAATAGTTACTTCAAGCATTAACACCATCGTAATGCACATATGCTGTCTTATAGTTAGAATTGCAAAGGTATGATTACATTAATTTTCACTAGAAAGTAGTTGACTATTTTAATTTTACAACTTGCTAATAATAAATAAAAGAATAACTTTTTAATGCAAAAAAAGCATCTTTATTAAATTTATTGATGTATGCAACATTAAAAAAAGGTAAATAATAAATTTTAATAATGTGTTATATCTTTAAGCACACTTAAAATTGGTTCTGTTGCAAAAAATTAAAGCTTTCAATTCAATTCTTGATAGACTTTTTGTAGGATCCTCAAAAAGCGCGGCCATAGTATAAAATGTACTATGCCTTACGTGGGATATATCTGATAAAAATTTTTCAAATAAATTTATCACAGCTAAAAATGCTTCTTCATTCTGCTTTATACTATATCTTATTATATCGTATATTTTATTTTAACGTTCCATATTCTACACAGCAAAATTAATAGTGTGCAATGTTGACGTAGTCAAGAGTTATTTAAATCAATTAATTAAAATTAAATCAAAGGTCGCGCTTTACATATACCTAATAAGATCATCATTGCAAAAGAAAAAAATTTCGATCGAACAGAAGAAGTTAGAATTATAGTTTGATATTATTTACTACTATAAAATTTTAAAGCAGCATTGTGTGCATTGAAAAATTTAACAGCAGCATTGTGTGTAAAGTAAGCATTTTACTGATTAACTGATTTACTGATATTGTAAAGGTAATAAAATTCTAAAGAAATTAATAAAAGTGCACGACAAACTTCTTGCAACTAATTGTTTGTTTAGTTAGTTAGTCAGTTTAGTTTATTCATAATCCATGCCTTGACGGCTTTGAATAGCTTCCAATACATTTGCACTTTTATATACAATTGTATACAATTGTTTGTTTAACCATTGCAATATTAATAAATACATTTTGAAATTTTTTATATTTTCTTACACATTTCGCATTTCCGACACTCCAACGTATATTAAGTTTAAAAGAGAATCTGAAAAATAGTTAATGTGGGACCTTATATGTTTACTTAACGTCGAGTTTGATTCGACAGTAAAATTAGAACTGAATTATCTAGAAGTAAATACTGAGTTGACTATCGTGCAAATATAAGTTTAATTAATAAACAAATAGAGATGTAAAAATTTTGGAAATAAAATTTAGGAAATACAAACATACACAGCACAAAGATATTTCAAATAAGAAATTATGTCATATTCACCAGCAGTGTACATTACTAACCGTTATATTGACGTTTCAAGAAAAACTGTTGGTAATCCTTTGAAAAATGAAACGTAACTTAAGACAGCACGCACTAGACTGAAGTATGTTAAAACATATTGCCCTGAGAAGGGTCGAACTGCACTATGCACATGCGTAGTCCATTGTCGCTCAAGTCCCTTCACGCAGACTTTCTTCATGGGAAATAAACATCTGTTACATTATTGCCATATCCGAATCAATCGCTTAACCATACATCTCCTCTCGCATGAAGGTGTAAATTGCCAAGTGTTTCGATCTCACGATGGTATATTTCATTCATTTTGCAATGCATTTAAGGTAAATTGAGTTATTCAGGCTAAAAATTAAAATAAAAGAGAAACTTGGCTACAATAATAGCTAATTCAAACGACAAACAAAAAGAAAAGAATACGCGAGGCAAACACTTTTCTGTCAAATGTATATCAATGCTCATAAAGAAATGATCTCTATTGAGTCTCTGCATATCAGCCTTAATCGGTTTCTATTACTCGTAGTTGGTCTTTGGCCTTATCAACAATCTAAACTAGTTCAAATTCAATTAATTATATTTATTGGAATTTTAGCAAGTTTTATTCTATTTCAGGTACGATACATTTTTTGATTGTATTACATATAATTATTAAACTTTAACTTCTAGCGGATTTGAATATTACAATTCAATTAATAAAAACCACAATAGATTTGTAATATTATTATTAATTTCTTAATGTTTACTGTAATTTCCATTATAATTAGAATTATTAAAGACAATATTATAATGACACGTACCCCTATTATAATAAAATATATATATAATTTTTTTTAAATCTGTAATTAAGTAAATTTCAATTCTTGTTCTGTCTTCCTATAATTATAATAAATTAATAAACAATCGATAATCACGAGCTAACAATTTTCTTACTGGAAATATAATAACAATTTCAATAAAATTCGTTGTATAAAATTATATCTTGCAGTTTGCAGTATTTCTGACTTTAAAATGTACTCCGGATTTATTCATCAATGTTTTTTCTTCTGCATTATTCTGCACTATGATTATGATTAAGTATATTTTGTTTAGTGTTAATATTAAAAACGTAAGTAAAGCGATTACTATATGTTAGGTATATACACTGTGCTCATACAGATAAATATTTTCAAATTTTAATATATAATATAAATATAATAAATATAATTTTTCTCGAGCTTAATTAAAAGAAAGACGACATGGAATCTTATTAAGACATTGAATCTTGTTAAAACACAGGTAAAATATTTATTGGAAACTCTGCAGCACATCTATAACGAGTTAACTGACGAGAACGAAATCAGTATCATAGAAAAGTATAATAGCTATGCGAAACGTTATACAATTACATTAATGTGTAAGACAATTGTCTTTGCAACTTATATGTTATAGCTAAAAAATTATTAGTAAGTTTCTAGTAAGAACAATAAACAAACAAAATAATTTTAAACATTCTTCAGTAACTGCCACGTTTGCCGCATCCGCATTAATTTTATACAGTTTTTGGCCGCACATTTCCAATATCTTGTTCTTCACAAACGGAACTCAATCATCACGTTCATTGCCGTTTATGGCCGAATATTTTATCGATAAAGAAAAATACTTCTATTTGATATTGTTCCACGCAAACGCAGCCGTAATGATAGGAGGTACCGCAACAATAGCGGCAGGAAGTATGTTGATAGTTTATCAAAAGCATACATGCGGAATGTTTCGAATCACCTGGTAAGAGAATATACGTAAAACAGATTTTTTTAAATAAATGTAGAAAATCTAAACAATCAGCAAATTAAAGATCCTACATAATTATGGGTAAATAATCACTTGCAGTTATCGTATCGAACGAGCAATGGCATTTAAAACTTTACAAAAAAACAACTGGAAGAATAAGAATTTGATCTACAAAGGATTAATTTGTGCCGTGGACATGCATCGCAAAGCTATGAAGTTAGTATTCATATGATAGTACACACGCAATATTTGTATTGTAATAATCGATAACATATGTAAAATGTGCGTAGAGTAATATTCTCTTTCTCTTGAAGATTCTCTGACTCGATAGTATCTAAATTTAAAGTAATGCTCTCCTTTTTAATAATATTCACGGTGCTTAGTACAAGTCTCAATTTCTTTCGGGTAAATACAGCCTTCTTCCTATATTATATACTTGTGAATGTAACAGCAACAAGATTTACTTAAATTTTTATCGACAGTTTTAATTAATCATCATTTTGTTTAACATTACTGATGTAATTTCGATTAAGATCCTTGAATCTTGTATATTAGATTTTTCAGATAATATCGTTTGGATTCGATACAGCGGAACTTTCATTACCTGTGGTATTCAGCATCGTCAATTTCATTTACATATTCGTATGCAACTATCTTGCGCAAGAAATTATGGATCACAATAATAACGTATTTGCAACCATGTAAGCGAGATATTTATATTATTTATATAGTATAATCACATTCGCATATTCGTTGTATAGACGGGCGTGACAATATACAGTCAACATAGTATAAGAGACATATAGTAAGCATTATAACAGATTATATTTTATATTCCCCAATCATTAGTTGTTTTGTCATGATATAGATACAATGCCCAGTGGTACGTAGCTCCGTTGCAAATACAAAAAATGATTCTGTTTCTTTTGCAAAGAGGTACTAAGGCGTTTACTATGAATATTAATGGACTATTTGTGGGATCGTTAGAAGGTGCTGCTACAGTAAGAAGAATATTTTTCAAAATAATATTAAATGTAAACTATATTTTATAGATAGATAAAAATAAAAAGTTATGTGTTATTATAGTTACTGAGCACGGCAGTGTCGTATTTCACCGTTCTGCATTCTACGCGAAATTGATGCAAAATAAATCAACTAATAGTGAAGTGGAGTAATAATAGTGAAAAAAATAATTTTTTACAACACTTCCACGGAAAGTTCGACTTTCTATGCTTGTAGAGAGGGGCGAAAGTGGCCAATTTCACGCCAGGGCTTACTTTCCTCTCTAGGGAAGAAAATTGATACTTTCTACCTAGCATAGCGGGCGGAAAGTAACCACTGTGGTTACTTCCGCCCGCTATGCCGACTGGAATGTAACCACTGTGGTTATTTCCGCCCGCTATGCCGGGTGGAAAGTGTCAATTTTCTTCCTTAGGGAGGGATGTAAGCCCTGGCGTGAAATTGGCCACTCTCGCCCCTCTCTAGGCATGAAAATTGAACTTTCCGTAAAAGTGTTATGAAAAATATCGTGTGCACCTCGGGTCGAAAACTTTTTCAGACTCGTGTGATTTTCCGCCCTCGCTTTCGCCTCGGATGGCAAACTTCACACTCGTCTGAAAAACGTTACTTTCTCCCCTTGGTGCACAATATACTATAAAATACATTATTGTAAGAATTGTAAAAACTTTTTCTTAATTCTAAGAAAATAGAAAACTGTGTAAAGAGTAGTAATGTTTACAGTAAGTTACCAATAATAAATTAATAACTAAAACGTCTATATATATATATATATATATATATATATATATATATATATATATATATATATATATGGGGCATTCCACGCCAATTCGCAAGGGGTCAAACTTTGACCTTTTTATTTTTGATGGCTGCTCGTTTTTTAACAGGTCTTTACGAGTACTATACCCCTGTAAGATCGTTTCTATAATAAATGTAGCGTTTCCGAAATAGAGCCTGCGCAAAATGAGGACTGCAAAATTTTCAATGAATTTTTTCGCCTATTAGACAACGTCTAAGAAAAAAAATCATTGAACATAAAATACGCTATTTAGATCATAGTTTAAGAAAAAAATTACTCCAAATTTTTATAATAATGATTTTAAACTAATAAAGTAAAAAAACACACAAAAATTTGAATATCTCAAAAACCCCATTTTTTATTTTTTTAAAATTTATAGGGAATATTCTAGAGAGTATTAGAAAAATTTTAAGCCTGGTCCGAAGTTGCGCAGAATTTTTGGAAATTTTTTATAAATTTTTTTGTGAGGCAATAGTAATATTTGACTCACAAAAGTGTAGTTAAAAACGCGTTTCAGACAATTCTAAATCGATTTAGATGTACTTTTTTTTAGTGATTGACGTTACTATGATGAAGATCTCGGCATAGCACACGACAATTGCGATGAACAGTGTGGGAAAGGCGAAAAAAATAGATTTATGAGGAAATTTAATTCAATAAGTACATTTATTTAAGAACATATTATTTATTATTTTGTGCTTAGTATAATTATTCGAAAATAAGTAATCTTTAACAATTAATTTATAATTTTTACTTGGTATGACGCAGTGGACACGTTGAGTCTGAGGTATTCTTTTCGTTCTTTTCGTTTGATCGTACCGACCTGTCAAAATTTCGGCGGCGATTTTATAATTTTTTTTTGTTCCAATACTTGACGTATTGAGACGGGGCAAAAATTTTGCAGTCCTCATTGGAACAAAAAAATTATGAAATTGCTGCCGAATTTTTGACAGGACGATCAAACGAAAAGAATACCTCAGACTCAACGTGTCCACTGCGTCATACCAAGTAAAAATTATAAATTAATTGTTAAAGATTACTCATTTTCGAATAATTATACTAAGCACAAAATAATAAATAATATGTTCTTAAATAAATGTACTTATTGAATTAAATTTCCTCATAAATCTATTTTTTTCGCCTTTCCCACACTGTTCATCGCAATTGTCGTGTGCTATGCCGAGATCTTCATCATAGTAACGTCAATCACTAAAAAAAAGTACATCTAAATCGATTTAGAATTGTCTGAAACGCGTTTTTAACTACACTTTTGTGAGTCAAATATTACTATTGCCTCACAAAAAAATTTATAAAAAATTCCCAAAAATTCTGCGCAACTTCGGACCAGGCTTAAAATTTTTCTAATACTCCCTAGAATATTCCCTATAAATTTAAAAAAAAATAAAAAATGGGGTTTTTGAGATATTCAAATTTTTGTGTTTTTTTACTTTATTAGTTTAAAATCATCATTATAAAAATTTGGAGTAATTTTTTTCTTAAACTATGATCTAAATAGCGTATTTTATGTTCAATGATTTTTTTTCTTAGACGTTGTCTAATAGGCGAAAAAATTCATTGAAAATTTTGCAGTCCTCATTTTGCGCAGGCTCTATTTCGGAAACGCTACATTTATTATAGAAACGATCTTACAGGGGTATAGTACTCGTAAAGACCTGTTAAAAAACGAGCAGCCATCAAAAATAAAAAGGTCAAAGTTTGACCCCTTGCGAATTGGCGTGGAATGCCCCATATATATATATATATATATATATATATATATATATATATATATATATATATATATATATATATATATATATATATATATATATATATATATATATATATATATATATATATATATATATATATATATATATATATATATATAAAGATGGCCAATTATCATTTTTCAAAACGGTAAAATATAACTTACAAGTGCACAAATCGTAAAATGAATGAAATGTATCATTGTGTTACTGAAAACAAGCAAACAAATGCGCAACTATGTCAAAATTTCGCGCGCAAGTATATTTTGATTTGAAAAATAAACATTCACCTTCTCACATTACATTAATCGTTTAATTACCGACCACTCTCAAGTAAAACTGTTAAATTGTTAATATTTCGATCAAAATAACGTTTTTTCGCTACTTTGTTATACACTTATGCTACATTAGATAATTTAGAAATTCATAAAAAATGGTTATAAAGTTATTTAATCCAAGAGAGGACATATACAAATCATCGCCGACTTCTTTTATAGTCAAACATTTGCATGATCGCGAAGTAAAGATCTGTATCAAAGTTAAATGCCTCAATCGGATCTTCCTACTCGTCCTTGACTTATGGCTCCATCATCATCCTCATTCGATCTCAGGTAACTTTGTGCTTTGGTATTCTGATAAGCTTCATTATATTCGAGATAAATGCATTCCATATTATATTCCACATTTTTCATTGTATACTATTATATTACTCCACATATTTAATTATGGAATAATACTGTTATAAACTACTACATATATATTACTAATTATAACCATTCTTCTCAGAAATTTAATAGTCGCTTCAAGCATTAACACCATCGTAATGCACATCTGCTATCTTATAGTTAGAATTGCAAAGGTATGATTACATTAATTTTCACTAGAAAGTAGTTGACTATTTTAAATTTACAACTTGCTAATAATAAATAAAAAAATAACATTTTAATGCAAAAAAGCCTCTTCATTAAGTTTATTAATTGTTGTATGCAACATTAAAAAGAGGTAAATAATAAATTTTAATAATATGTTACATCTTTAAGCACACTTAAAATTGGTTCTGTTGCAAAAAATTAGAGCTTTTAATGTAAATCTTGATAGACTGTTTGTAGGATCCTCAAAAAGCGCGGCCATAGTATAAAATGTACTATACCTTACGTGGGATATATCTGATAAAAAATTTTTCAAACAAATTTATCACAGCTAAAAATGCTTCTTCATTCTGCTTTATACTATATCTTATTATATCGTATATTTTATTTTAACGTTCCATATTCTACACAGCAAAATTAATAATGTGCAATGTTGACGTAGTCAAGAGTTATTTAAATCATTTAATTAAAATTAAATCAAAGGTCGCGCTTTACATATACCTAATAAGATTATCATTGCAAAAGAAAAAAATTTCGATCGAACAGATGAAGTTAGAATTATAGTTTGATATCATTTACTACTATAAATTTTAGAGCAGCATTGCGTACATTGAAAAATTTAACAGCAGCATTTTGTGTAAAGTAAGCATTTTACTGATTAACTGATTTACTGATATTGTAAAAATAATAAAATTTTAAAGAGATTAATAAAAGTGCACGACAAAATTTTTGCAACTAATTGTTTGTTTAAAAAAGCAGTATTAATAAATACATTTTAAAATTTTTTATATTTTCTTACATTTCGCATTTCAGACACTTCATGTTATATTAAGTATAAAAGAGAGCCTAAAAAATAGTTAACGTGGGACCTTTTATGTGTTCACTTAACGTCGGGTTCGACTCGACAGTAAAATTAGAACTGCATTATCTAGAAGTAAATAGTGAGTTGACTATCGTGCAAATATAGGTTTAATTAATAAACAAATAAAGATGTAAAAATTTTGGAAATGAAATTTAGGAAATACAAACATACACAGCACAAAGATATTTCAAATAAGAAATTATGTCATGTTCACCAGCAGTGTACATTACTAACCGTTATATTGACGTTTCAAGAAAAACTGTTGGTAATCCTTTGAAGAATGAAACGTAACTTAAGACAGCACGCACTAGACTGAAGTATGTTAAAACATACTTGCCCTGAGAAGGGTCGAACTGCACTATGCACATGCGTAGTCCATTGTCGCTCAAGTCCCTTCACGCAGACTTTCTTCATGGGAAATAAACATCTGTTACATTTGCCATATCCGAATCGATCGCTTAACCATACACCTCCTCTCGCATAAAGGTGTTAATTGCCAAGTGTTTCGCTCTCACGATGATATTTTATTCATTTTGCATTGCATTTAAGGTAAATTGGGTAGTTAAGGCAAAAAATAAAAATAAAAGAATAATACAGCTACAGTAATAGCTAATTTTCAATTGACAAACGAAAAGAAGAGAATACGTGAAGCAAACACTTTTCTGTCAAATATATATTGATAAAGAAATGATCAGTATCGACTCTCTGGATATCAGCCTCAATCGGTTTCTATTACTCGTGGTTGGTCTTTGGCCTTATGAGCAATCCAAACTCGTTCAAATTCAATTAATTTTACTTACTAGTATTTACATAAGTTTCATTCTATTTCAGGTACGTTAATTTCTTTGATTGCATAATTATATATAACAAAGAATTATTAAACTTTAATTTCTAGCAATTTAAATGTTTGCAATTAAATATATCAAAAACCACAATAGATTTGTAACGTTATTATTGAAATATTTGTGTTTATTGTAATTTATTTTATATTATTATTATAGAAGTAGAGAATCATTAAAGATAATATTATATTAATTTGTATAATAATTTGTTAAACAATTTTGTAATCTGTAATTTTGTAAGATTCAATTTTTGTTCTGTTTTTCTATATAAAATTATAAATTATATAAAACTATATAATATAAAGTTATAAAAAATTATATAAAATTATGACAAAACTCTCATTTAAGAGCGAAATCTCCAATAGTTATGTTTTTTACATATATTATAATGATCATCCTTCTGAGTGGCAATTAAAAAACCTTAGCTGTTGCTCATTCTTTATTAAAAATTTGTTGATAGAAAAGCTTCTTAGGTACTTATTTGTTACACGGGCGCCAGTTCCAATTTCTTTTTTTACTTGAAAGTACAGCAATTTATTTTAACATAATATGGTTTCACAGGAGTTTTCAAACTTCCACGCGGAGCGAGGTTCACCTCACATCGCCCGGTGCGGTTCTCAACATGTGAAATCGTATAATAATATACTTCATTTCGCACTGTAATCATCGGGCGGTGTGGGGTGGACTTCGTCTCGTGTGAAAGGTTGGAAACCCATGTAAAGCCATTTTATGTTACAAAATAACTTTCTCATAAGAATCGCCAAAGAAGAACTGTTAGTAATACAGGTTGGGTTTAGCTTAGGCTGAAAGTGCAGCAGAAGGGGCAGAGTCCCAGGTAGCAAGATAACGTTTAAAGACATCTTAATGACGTTAGAGACGTCATTAAGACGGAATTAATACGTCATTTGACGTCACTCTGCTACCTGGGATCCTTTTTATACTATTTTCACCTACACATTTTGGTCATTTATATCTTTCAGTACTGAGAATAACTATTACATTTTTCAAACTTATTTTGTTAATAACTTTTTAATAAACAACAAGTGACGACTCAAACATTTCAAAGTTTACTTAGGAGAGTGATCTTTTGTAACATACATCACGGAGAGAATTTTCTCTTAAAATTTACCCTGAAATCATGATAGTTGTGGGACATGAACCACCAAGAATTTTATGCGAGGTATTCCGATTAATATCTATTATATTAAAATATATTTAATATCTATTACATCAAAATATAAAATATGTTTGATTAATTTTACTAAAATATATCTAAGAAATTTCAATAATTTTTTAAAGTTTACCAATCTGCTTGGTAATTTTTATCACGTTGTTTGTAAAATGTCTCTTATATATTTTAAAAATTCCTTGATTGCCAAGTTGTCCCAAGTTTGTAGTGAATTTAAATATAACAAAAAATTCTCTCCGTGTACGTAAAGAACAAGATCATTTTAGAGATGTTTTCTTAAACTGAGAGTTTAGTAAAATTATTATAAATTAAAAACGATCGGTAATCTCAAGCTAACAGTTTTCTCATCTGATGAAAGAAAATAGTATATTGTGCACCAAGGGGAGAAAGTAGCGTTTTTCAGAGTGTGAAGTTTGCCGCCCGAGCCGAAGGCGAGGGTGGCAAATCACACGAGTCTGAAAAAGCTTTCGACCTGAAGTGCACACGATATTTTTCACAACACCTTTATAGAAAGTTCGACTTCCATGCTTAGAGTAACCAAGTGGTTACTTCCCGCCCACTATGCCGGGTGGAAAGTATCAATTTTCTTTCCTTAGGGAGGGAAGTAAGCGACAAGGCGTGAAATTGGCCACTTTCGCCCCTCTCTACAGGCATGGAAAGTCGAACTTCCTGTGGAGTGGTTGTGAAAAAACAATTCTGTTAAAATGGTTATATAAAATTATATTTTGCAGTTTACAGTATTTATGACTTCAAAATGTACTCCGGAATTACTCGTCAACGTTTTCTCTTCTGCATTATTTTGTACTATGATTGCAATTAAGTATATTTCGTTTAGTGTTAATATAAAAAACGTAAGTAAAACGATTATTATATTTTAAGTATGTACGCTATGCTCATACAAATAAATATTTTCAAATTTTAATATAAAATATAAATATAATTTTTATCGAACTTAATCAATAGAGAGACATTGAATCTTGTTAAAACACAGGTAAAATATTTGTTGGAACAACTGCTGCATCTCTATGACGAGTTAACTGACGAGAACGAAATCAATATCATAGAAAAGTATAGTAGTAATGCGAAACGTTATGCAATTATATTTTTATGTAAGACAATTATTTTTGCAACTCATAATGTTATAGCGGGTTATAGCTAAAAAGTTATTAACTAGTTTTCAATAAACACAATTAATAAGCAAAATAATTCTGCTTTAATTTTATACATTTTTTGGCCGTACATTTCCAATATTTTGTTCATCACAAACGGAACTCAATCATTACAATCGTTGCCATTTATGACCGAATATTTCATCGATAAAGAGAAATACTTCTATTTGATATTGTTCCACGCAAACACAGCCGTAATGATAGGAGGTACCGCATTATTAGCGACAGGAACTATATTAATAGTTTATCTAAAGCATGCATGCGGAATGTTCCAAATCGCCCGGTAATATAAAATAAATTTAATAGATGTAGGAAATCTATAAACAATTAGAAAATTGAAGGTTATGTTAGGTGTAATATAATTATAACTAAATAGATAACACTTACAGTTATCGTATCGAACGAGCAATGCTATTCGGAACTTTATGCAAAAACAGCTGGGAGAATGAAAATTTAATCAACAAGAAATTAATTTGTGCCGTGGATATGCATCGCAAAGCTATGAAGTTAGTATTCTTACGATGTATACTAACCTATATCATAGTACACATACAACATATTTGTAAACAGTTATATATATGGGGCATTCTCCGTGAAATCAGACACCCCCCCCTGTCCAAAAATTGGGGTCACCTAAAAAATTCATTCGGGGCTCATTTTATAGCTACACATATGTAGTTTTATTTCAGCTGTGGCCTTTTGAAAAATCAACATGGCGGACCTCAATATGGTGGCCGAAGTCTGCGGGTAACGAGGTACGACAGATGAAATCGTTACTTGGAAGTTATAAAACAGTGTGTTAATGGGTTTATTTAGTAGCTAGCATTGAATCCATGGAAAAAATGAATTTTTAGTTTGTCCAAAACCAATATGGCGGCCAAATTATCCGTGAAATGCTAAAAAATAACTATTTCGTTTTTTAAGAATTACAAACTGCGTTCAATTTCCATGAAAATTTATATCATGATACATTTTGAGATGTTGATCGTAAATTAACAATTGGGACGTCGTATTTGAATATGACGAAACCCAATATGGCGGCTGTATATTCGAAAAATGCTAAAAAATAATGACGTCGATATTCAAATCATACAGACTCGTTCTAATTATTATTAATTTGAGTGTTACGGTATTTTTTAATTGCTACTCATCAACAAGAATGTTTAATTTCAATATGTTGAAACCAACATAGCGGCCAGTTTATAAGTAAAATGCTGAAAAATGATTATCTTGTAAAATGAAACGTAGTTGATCAAATATGATCGCTAGATTAAAAAAAAAACAGATTAAAACAGTGATCGTTTTTTAAAATTTACAAACTTGTGTTATTTATCACTTAATTGAGTGCTGAAGTATTTCCTCGTCGCTCATTAATGCTGTGTGGGATATTAAAAAGTGCAATATAATGGATTTTATATACCTAAGTCTGCGAAAAACGTTCTAAAACAGTTTCTGTAAATAGTTATTTTCACAACTATTCCTCGAGCTACACTTTATTGCAGGTAGTTTTCAAAATTTGTTTTCACAACTACTGCTTGCAGTAAGTTGAGTTCGGATGTTCGCAAACAGTCGTTCTCACGACTGCCTTCACTGGCAGGATAATCTGTCTCTCCTGCCTTCACTGGCTGGACAGTCTGCCTCTCTTGCCTTCACTGGCCGGACAATCTGGCTCTCCTGCCTTCACTGGCTGGACAGTCTGCCTCTCTTGCCTTCACTGGCCGGACAATCTGGCTCTCCTGCCTTCACTGGCTGGACAGTCTGCCTCTATTGCCTTCACTGGCCGGACAATCTGTCTCTCCTGCTTTCACTGGCTGGACAGTCTGTCTCTCTCGACTTTACTGGCTCGAAAGACTACCTGTCTTGCCTTCACTTACTTATCCAATGTCAAAATGAAGAAAAAGTTCATATTTTGTCGACCAGTGTAACCAGAAATGTACTTAAGTTAACCAAATGAGATGATTTTTTATCGGTTTATGGACTTATTAAAATACTAAGGCATATATGCCGTATCTCGTAAACTAGATCTGATAGACCACAAATCTGACGGTATACTTGGATTCTGCACCACACAATTACCTAGGAACACTTAAGAAATCGTAAGCAACAAAATGTGTAATTGGAAAGAGTTTGTATGATTTGAATATCGACGTCATTATTTTTTAGCATTTTTCGAATATACAGCCGCCATATTGGGTTTCGTCATATTCAAATACGACGTCCCAATTGTTAATTTACGATCAACATCTCAAAATGTATCATGATATAAATTTTCATGAAAATTGAACGCAGTTTGCAATTTTTAAAGAACGAAATAGTTATTTTTTAGCATTTCACGGATAATTTGGCCGCCATATTGGTTTTGGACAAACTAAAAATTCATTTTTTCCATGGATTCAATGCTAGCTACTAAATAAACCCATTAACACACTGTTTTATAACTTCTAAGTAACGATTTCATCTGTCGTACCTCGTTACCCGCAGACTTCGGCTACCATATTGGGGTCCGCCATGTTGATTTTTCAAAAGGCCACAGCTCAAATAAAACTACATATGTGTAGCTATAAAATGAGCCCCGAATGAATTTTTTAGGTGACCCCAATTTTTGGACAGGGGGGGTGTCTGATTTCACGGAGAATGCCCCATATATATATATATATATATATATATATATATATATATATATATATATATAACAATTTTTTTTTCTTTTTAAATCGTAACGCTGCCTACAAAACAGAAAGGAAATAATTAGTTGATTTACATACATGTACATATTGTACAGTCGACATGACATCGACAGAGTTAACTATGAGGTATTTTGTATACATATAAATGTAACGCACACAAACAAAACGTACATAAAAAAGTAAATAACAAATATACACTAATTTCTTATTTTCTATCTATTGTATTCTTTCATTTTTTTAGAAAATGGTAAATTGATTATCTATGAGAGTAAATAAAGTAGTAGCAATATTGTCATAAGACGTATTTGATAATTCTAATATTACTATTGATCTATTGAAATGCCAGTTTAATCATTCAATCATTGTACATTCACAGGCGATACAGCCTATTCTGTCAAGTGATTTGGAGAAGTCAAATAGTGGAGTCATTTTACCTGAAATTTCAGATTAATGTGAACTGCTCTAGAGGAGCAGTTTTTTTGCATGATTCGGTCAAGGGCAATGAGAATAAAGATATCCTGGAGTTTCCATATTGAGCGAGCTACGGAAGGTTGTTTTTTTTAACGTTTTTTAAAAAAATAGCGTTTTTTACGATTTCTTCTTCGGTTTTCTTTAAATATCTCCGGTTCTATCTATCGTACAGAAACCAAAAAAATACCAAAAAAAATAATTATTTTCAAGTCATACTATAAAAGTCATACTGAAATATCGTGTTATTAAATATAAATTAAAATGCAACGCATGTATTTGTATAATAAGCGAAAGCAAAATATTATCTCATTAAATATGAGCAACCAAGTTTTTTCCAATTATTATACACGTTTTTAAAAACTCATGGACGTTAAAAACAATTGAGGCCATCATCAGACCCCTTCGCCGCGTGCCGGCTTTGTGCATTTTCAATAATTTTTTTAGAGATGTTGCCACCAAAATTTTCACTTGGCTTTTTTTGGGTGGTATGTGTTAGCACTATACTTGTTAGTAAAAAAAAACCAGCTTTTATAGTATGACTTGAAAATAATTATTTTTAATTATTTTTAATTAAGCCTGGCGACTAATTCCCCCCGAGCAATCGAACTGGCAATTTATTTGCATGTTCCTGAGTGATCAATTATCAATATCCGATAAAAATTAAGACTTATACTATGACTTGAAAATCCGTTTTTTTTATCACCTTCGTACTTCTAAACCCCCCAAGTACGGCCAGCCAGGTGTTCGGATTATCGAAGGAGAGTCGTCCACGCAGGTTATAACGGAAAATCGTGATTTACAAAATCACTTGGGCAAAAGTGTCGTCAGCTCTCCGCCTAAATTCTTGCGATTATAATGCGATAAGGATTCACAGCAATTTTTTTTATGTCGTAATACGTAGAAAACATTGTAATATGTTGTATAATTAATGAAATTACAAACAAATAAAAATAAAAATGGGTAAAGATTGTATAAATAATGCATTACGTGCAAAATCGATGAAAAAAATTAGAAAAATTTTTTATATCGTTTTTATAAATTTTTTACTTGTATTTAGACAATATTACTTATAATCATCTTAAAGAGCATAAAAAAACAAACAATTTAAAAAAAAAAAGGTCCCTAGGGTGTGTTGCACCAAAGTTATTAGAGCGGCAATTTTAAACTTCAAACTAGTATAAAATCCTCTATAAAGCATATTTTTACATATAATTTTTTTGGTTCATTTGTGACTAAAAGAAGTATGTTTTTCCAGAATAGTAAAGCAATTGACTGCTTGGAAGCTAAGATAAAAAATATAAACCAAAATTTCCCATATAATGGGGTTTTTATTTTTTTTGGAGGTTATGTTGCAGGAATTTCGACTCGCGATGTAAGAATGTTTTGTAGGCAATTTCAAGACGAAGAAATTGGTATTTTTTTGGTTTCTGTACGATAGATAGAACCGGAGATATTTAAAGAAAACCGAAAAAGAAATCGTAAAAAACGCTATTTTTTTAAAAAACGTTAAAAAAACAACCTTCCGTAGCTCGCTCAATATGGAAACTCCAGGATATCTTTATTCTCATTGCCCTTGACCGAATCATGCAAAAAAACTGCTCCTCTAGAGCAGTTCACATTAATCTGAAATTTCAGGTAAAATGACTCCACTAAAATACAATACATGTGCAACGCTCTAAAGTATGAAGGCGCTGATTAATCTTGTGATATGAAGCACTGTTGTCACAAGATTTCTGAAGATCAAGATAAAAGTTTGTCCAAACTTGCATAACCAAGGGGACATAAGGAAAATTATCCAATCGCATTTTACGCGCGTTCTTAAAATAGAGAAATGCGACTGGATAATTTCTGTATACATATAGTTGCGTAACTTTGCAAGTTTGTCTAGATAAGCCCTAACAGTCACTTATAGTTTTATCTTTTGCAACTTGAATTTCGATTCAAGATCGTTATTTTAGTCTTGTGAATATACTTTAGGGCGTTGCACGTACAGACGATGTATCTGATGACTTCCCCACACGAAATCACTTGATAGAATGGGCTGTGTCGCTTTGTGTAAATGTGCAATGAATGCAACTGGCATCTCAACAGTAATATTAGAGTTATCAAATACGTCTTATGCCATTACTTTATTTACCCTCACATATCTTGCTAATAAAGATATATTTATTTTTTGAATGCAGCATAAGCAATAAAGTATTGAGAACTGATGACTAAATTGGCGAGTAATACAAAACACTGGACAGCATTTGCGATGATACTTACTGGATGAAGAAAAATGTTATTAGAATAATTTTATTCCAATAAAGACTAAATGAAAGTACGAGATATCTAATAGATAAATGTACAATGTGTTTAACCATATGTGGTTTAAATATAACAAAGATTTGAACCTTTGTTAAGCGAAGTTAGTGCTAAATTAGAATTAGAATATAAAGTATTGTACACAAGTATCTGACTGGCGACATTTTCAGTGCCTGGCATGTTAACACTTCAAACACTACCAACTACCTATCTTCTCTTAAATTAAAGAACAAACATATCTGACGAGCGCGCGAACTGAAATGAAGCACGTGAAAGTACGGGAATCGAAAAAGATGACTGCGCTTGCGCGAGTTTCAATTCTATTATTTCCTAGAGGCTCATCTGTGGGAAATAAACATCTGTTAAATTTTATTCAGCGTCAAATCGATCGCTTAATCACTGACCTCTTCCCGAGCGAATATATCAAATTGCATGCCGTCTATTTGTACAATTTTGTTATTATTTCACAACTGCCTAGCTATAGCTAAATTATACAATCAACATTAAATTTTAGAAGGAAAAAAAATTTTACCGAGTGAAAGAAGGGTTTATTTAAAACTTTACTGGCATTTGATAGTCAAACACATCTCGATGCTTAACAAGAGATGTTTTCTTTAGAAATTCAGCATTTTAGTCTAAATCGAATTCTTCTGCTTATGATTGGCTTATGGCCCTACAAACGATCAAAACTCATTATATTTCAACAGATCATACTTTTTGGTATTATGACGAGTTTTGTTATATTTCAGGTATGCTAATATTTTAATTGTGTTATTACATAAGAAAGCCGCTACATATTTAACGTTCTATAATAATATTAATTATAATTGTATTATATTTGATTATAAAGATATACTAATACAAATAATTATATAAAAGGATTTAATATGTTGTTATAATTATTTTTATTACAATCTATATATAATATATTATAATAAATTTGAAAATATCTGATTATTTTGGACATACACAATCTGCTAATAATAAAATATTTTATTATAAAATTTATTTATTGATTGTAGCTTTCAGTATTTTTCACCGCAAAATGCACATCCAATTTTGTTATCACAATGTTCTCTTTAATACTACCTTATCTTGCATTTATAATTCAATACAATTCATTTTGGATTAATAGCCAAATCGTAAGTTAAACCTTTATTGCACGCGTTCAAATCCGTTATAAGTGTTCCTGTTGCTTCCTCATAGAGAAAGCTTTGTTTTCGTAAATTTCGTATGAAACTTTGATTGCGTATAAAGTTGGGTCTATGAAATAGGGGTAGAAGAAACCAAAGAAACGATTGTTTTTTGAATTTTTGATGCTAATATGTTCAGAGTGTTTTAAAACGTCAAAATATTTTATTTAAAAAAATGTTCGTATGTGTATGTGCGGATTTGATGTTTGTGATTGCTCTAACTTCCGCAAATGAGACATCGGGCTGTTTTTTTTTTTAATCGATAGAGTATCATTTAAGGAAGGTTGGTATTGAATTTAGCGATAATCGATAAAGAAATTCTTTTAAAAAAATTTTTTTTTGAATTTTTTAGAAATGTCGGTTGTTGCTCTAATTTCTGTAAATATTGAGATATCGGGTTAAATTTTTTTTTAATCGGTAGAGTATCATTTAAGAAAGGTTGGGGTATTGAATTTGGTGATAATCGGTAAAGGGATTACCGATAATCGGTAAAGGGATTTCTGCTTAAAAAGTGTATAAGATGTACATGTAATTTTATATAGAGTATTATTAAAAGAAGGTTGTTTTGAATTTTGCGAGGTGAAAGGGTTACCGATTTTTGTTCAAAAAATGTGTAACAATTTCTGCCTAAAAAATGTGTAAGTTATTTAATGGATAAAGTATCATTTAAGAAAGGTATTGAATTTGGCGAAGATCGGTGAAAAAGTTACCGATTTTTGCTTAAAAAGTTACATGCATTAGTTATACATGTAATTTTATATAGAGTATCATTAAAAAAAGGTTGGTATTAAATTTGGCGATAATCGGTAAAAAGGTTCTTTATTCTTTATATTAAATTTTTCAAAATTTTAAATGCCTTTAACTCAAGAAGTGATCAACCAAATCTTAAAGAATTATACATAAAATAAGGGTAAAAAAGACTGAAGAATATAATAAAATTAGAAATAGTCCAATATTTCAAAATTTATCCATTTAATAACTTAGGGTAGATTGAGGCGAATCGGATTAATATAAGTTTTAAGACCAATTTCGTTAGTGTTTTTTATTTTAAACAAGCTATTTTATCGTTCTAATTAGTAATCCGATTTGTCTCGGTCTACCTTATACATTTTTTAAGCAGAAATCGGTAACCTTTTCACTAATCTTCGCCAAATTCAAAACAACTTCTCTTTAATGATACCTTATATATAAGATTACATGTATGACTTGTACATTTTTTAGGCAAAAATTGGTAACCCCTTCACCGATCATTGCCAAATTCAACACCAATCTATCTTTAATGATACTCTATCCATAAAAAAAGTGTGCAAGTAGAAACTTGCATATTGCTTCCTCATAGTTTTTCAGTGTGCAAGTAGAAACTTGCACATTGCTTTCTCATAGTTTTTAAATGTGCAAGTAGAAACCTGCACATTGCTTCCTTTATGAGGAAGCCAAATTAATAAATATCTGCTAATAATTATGCATAAAAGAAACAGGATTCTTCATAGAGGAAGCAATGTGCAAGTTTTTACTTGCACACTTAAAAACTATATGAGGAAGCAATGTGCAAGTTTCTACTTGTTTTTTTTTTTACAATAATTTGTTTCAAATAACCATTTTTTCACTTCGCGACAAGAAACGTTATAAATAAAATACTGTTAAAACAATAGGTGAAAAATTTATTGGATCAACTTAAGCATGTTTGTAACGAGCTAAAAGATAAAAATGAGATCAATGTTATGAAAAAATATGGAAACAACGCAAAACGTTATACAGCTAAAATTATATGTAAGAAAACTATTAATTTTTATCAAATACCATAAGAAAGATTTAATTAACGTAATAACCAAGTAATAATAAATAAATTATTGATTATTGCACTAATTTATATAAATATATTTCCTTATTACATTTTATTTAAAAAAATATTTAAAAAAATACATATTAGAAGTAGATATATATAGACATAGTTATATTTCCTTAAAACTGTTTTCAAAAACAATTTTAATTATTAAAATTAAAAAATATAATAATAACAAAAAAGCTGAAAATAACTACACAATTATTTTTCTGCAAAAATATACCTTGCAGCAAAAACTCAAGAAATTTGAAATATACAGCAAATCGATAAGAAAGAAACAGTGATTTTTATGACTACTTTTCTTATATGTCTTTAGTGATCACAAACATCACTATACCTATTGCTATTTTTGCGTTAATGTGGCCACGCATTCTCAACATTATTAAACCTAAGAATGAATCTGCATCAGATTTCTGGATACAATCAATGACTCAACACTTCATCAAGCAAGAAATATACTGTTATTTATTTTTAATCCACATGAGTGCAACTCTTGGCATAGGAGCAATTGCAATGATAGCGACAGGAACGATGCTCATAGGATGTCTTAAATACGCATGTGGAATGTTTAGAATCGTCAGGTAGGAAAATAAATGTAAGAGTAAAAAAATGAATGTTTGGAAATAAAATCGTACTGATTATCTCAAACAATAAATGTATAGAAAAATTATATAATTTTGACAAATAAATTATTTATAGCTACCGGATTGAACAAGCAATGGCGATTAATAATTTACAAAATATATTTAAGAACGATATTGTGACTTATAAAGGAATAATTTATGCCGTAGACGTACATCGCAAAGCTATGGAGTTGGTATTTATTTGATAATGCTTGTAATAGTAGATATAATAACATTTTCTTATATTTGAAGGTTATGCAAATATTTAATATCCAGTTTTGAGGGATCGTTCTTCTTTTTAATAGCGGTTGGTGTGTTTAGTTTAAGCCTCAATCTTTGCCGAGTGAGTTTTAATTCGTTTGGATATATTCTGAACAAATAATATGTAACACGTTATAATATTTGGATTCAATATCATATGATTTGTAAAAATCAATTACGGATGATAAGCTTCTTAATAGTGTGTAGTTGTTTAACCAACTTTGATTGCATATAACTAAAAAGTTATTGTAATCAATTTTTATTAATATTGTCGATTAATTGATACCTAAGATACGCTATTAAAGTACATATTGTAGGTATACATGGTAATTATGAGATATTCTATACACCATGTAACATTGATCGTAAATACACTGTTTTAGATCTTTCAGATTGTATCGGTTAGAAACGATAAAGACAACATCGAAAATCTATACGCTGATAAAGAGCAATTCGTATTACACGTTACAGTTACAATTGTCATTCTCATATACATGTTTCTAGCGAACTATGCCGGGCAAGAAATCACGGATCACAATAATCACATATTTTCTACTGTGTAAGAGTTTAATATATTCACCAACACTATGTTAGTAACCACTGCTAGTGGAAATGGAGACTTATATAGCTTAAAAAGCTTATAAGTTTAAGATTGAAATGTGCTATATTTTTTTACACTTCTCTAGTCATCAACTTGTCTCGTCATTTAATTGTTTGTAGATATAATGTTTGTTGGTATAGAGCACCGTTACACATACAAAAGCTGATATTATTTCTGTTACAAATGGGCAGTAAAGCCTTCGGCCTGAATGTGGGCGGATTGTTTGTAGCATCTCTAAATTGCTTTGCTTCGGTAAAAAATATATTATTTATTATAGAATATGTAGAATGTATCATATATAAAATGCACAGCATATAATAACAGAGAACGTAATTTATTGCAGTTAATAAGTGCATCGATATCTTACTGCACCGTCATATATTCTACACAGCAATGACGTGAAAATGTATATTACTAATACTCTATTAGATTAATAATACTATTACAGTTAAATAAATAAGCATGAAAACAAGTGTTTAATTTTATCGCGTTTAGTTAACGGTTTTATAAGATTACACAGGCCCACAAAAAAAAGTATATTGCTCTGGGGTTGAGATCACATTACTCCTATGTATTTTGACCCGCTGAACACGAATCTGCAATAAAAAATAGGGGTCGCACAGAGGATTTCAGAAATAACCTCAAAAAACCGTAAAAAACCACGTTTTTTAGTGGTAAAGGCTTTAAAAAAATCTGAAAATGGTTATACCTCTGAGAGCGGGAAAATTTGGCAATACTCGCACAGTTATCGTCCAGTTTGGTGATCAGAAGATTTTATACTGTAAGGGAATTTAGTGACTGAAAACCTGTATGAAGCCTTAAATGAAGGTGATCTTATGAACGAGAACTAAATTGGTTTAGTTGCGTATGCGTATGCGTTTGTCATCGAACGACCTATGTAAAGGATTTCTACGTCGCTTTTTGCCTTTTTGTTGTGTTTCTCTTTTTAGCATCCAGCAATAGTCCGCCATTATATTCACGCCCCAGTTTCCTTGCCATCTACGTTCCTTCATATCCCGATGAAATCTTTCGCCTTGCTCTTCACTGAAATCCCCCAGGTTTAAAAAAAAAAAACGTTTAAACGTTTTTTAAACGTTTTTAAAAAGCGTGGTTTTTTACGGTTTTTGAAGTTAAATCTCTGAAATCCTCTGTGCGACCCCTATTTTTTATTGCAGATTCGTGTTCAGCGGGTCAAAATACATAGGAGTAATGTAGTCTCAACCCCAGAGCAATATACTTTTTTTTGTGGACCTGTGTTATCAAAGATGTAATACTTTTGTTGGTATTTAAGTCGCTGCATGTAACATAAGCAAAAAAAAGAGAGTTAGTTAACTTTTGTGTATATAAAATCAATTATTTTACTGAAAATAATTATAAGATATGTATAACATTATGGCCGGTATTCATAGTCTTCAAGATCGTCTTAAGTAATGTCTTAAGACGCTAATACGGCTCTGTGATTGGTTTATGACATCTTAAGATTGAACTTAAGACGGTCTTAAATAACTATGAATACCGGCCTATAAGATATGTATATCATGTATAAATATACGAGTATGAATGGAATATATCGTACAGCTTCATATAAAGATAGATAATACTATTTCTTTGATTTAAAAAAAAAAAATACTATTTCTAATCGTATTTATCTATACCTTGCATTAAATTTTTGGAAATCGGCAAATTTACACAATTTATGTTATTTATCTCCTAAAAAAGATCTTATTTTTAAATGTTTTAAATACCTCTTTTACAGCATAAGAAACTTGAGCAATAATAATAATAATATTGATTCGAATTAATGATTCGAATAATAAAACTGTTGGACTTCTGACAAAATAAAAAAATACTATTAGAATAGCTTTACTAAAGAAAGTATATATAATACCACAAAAAAGATCCCATACAGCATGGAATGTGCAAAAAATGTGCTATAAACAATCTATAAATATTTTAATGTTCCAGGGTTATTCAGAATATTCTGTAGAAGTTCTATAAATATTCCATGAAATTTTGTCTATTCGAAATATGCATAGAATATTCTACAAATATTCTAATAAATGTAGTACATTTAAAAAATGCATAGAATGTTCTATAAATATTTTGACAAATATAGAATATTTGGAATATTTACAGAACATTTTGTTAATATTCTTAAACATTTATAGCATGTGCTATGAATATTCTGAGAAACTTTTCTAGAATTGCTATGAACATTTCGATAATAATCTGTGAACAATGCGATGAACATGAAATATTCAGAATATTAATAGAATATTTTTTACATATTAATAGAATATTTTTAAAATAATCTATAAACATTTTAGGAAAAATATTAAAAACATTCTAACTATTCTAGGAATATTTAAAGAATATTTTGGAACATGATATAAATATTCTGGAAAACATTAATAAAAACTTTTTAGAAATTTTTCTGCAATATTTATAGAATATTTTGTGTTGAAGTATCTACTTCAACTATTCATCTATTTCTTGAAGTATCTACAATATGTTATGCATATTTCAAGAATATTTTATGAATATTCTGCAAACGTTTTGCGCATATTCAACCCTAGAACCTCCATAACAATCGAGATAATAAGAAAACAAATATCTGTCAACAAATATCTGATAAGTATCTGTCAACCGTAAAAATCAACATTAATAAAAATTTTTTGGAATAAATATAATTATTTTAATGCAGGGTTGAATATGCGCAAAACGTTTGTAGAATATTCATAAAATATTCTTGAAATATGCATAACATATTGTAGATACTTCAAGAAAAACACGAAATGTTCTATAAATATTGCAGAAAAATTTCTAAAAAGTTTTTATTAATGTTTTCCAGAATATTTACATAATGTTCCAAAATATTCTTTAAATATTCCTAGAATAGTTAGAATGTTTACTTACGGCGCCGTTAGGCGGCGCATGATGGTAAGACTAACTCGTAAGTAAATTTCAGTTGAGGGCTAATATAAGCAGGTCTTTGGCGAAGCAAGAGTATGACATTCGCAAGATATGTATAATTTTCAAATATCAAGATGTACCTATATTATTTTACAGATATTAAAAAAATCTTTCAAACATGAAACACAATTATTGCTGATTGGGTTAAACATATTTTATTTTTTGAAGTAATATTTCTAAACGATTTTTCAAAAATCTTATAAATATTCTCAAATAATCTACAAATGTTTGTAAATATTCCCAAATATATTAAGAAAAATGTTTGTATTCCAAGATTGTTTTAATAAATTCACAAATACACTGGACAACAAAATTATCGCAACAAAAATTTATGTCAAAAATTTGCCCAACTTCAAATAAGCATAACTCCGCGAAAAATTGTCATATCTGAGAGAATTTTTTTTCATTTTAAAGGGTGAAGTCTGTACTTTAAGAAACCATCGTTAAATTTTGAATTTAGCCTTCCCCCCTCCCGCCGTTCTTCCAAAAGTAAGGATGTGTTACGTCTTTAAAAAATTGCATACTTTGACACATTTTACGGAGTAGAATGAATTTTTTTCGTAACTATTATGGCAACCACCGTAAAATATGGACTTTTCCCTGCAAATTGAAAAAAAAATTAAGTCCGTACGATTTTTTTTCGCCGAGTTATGGCTTATCAAAGTTACCTATGCATTTTCGTGCATTCAATTACCGTCAACATTAGTATTACCCGATGAACACTATGGGGAGGTTATTGGTGCGATTTTTCCTATCGTGTATGTGTGTGTGTGTGTGTTTGTGTGTGTTTGTGTGTGTGTGTGTTAGCAGAGATTTGCGCAAACTAATTTTTATTCAAACGAGACATTGTTACGATTTTGTCTTTTGTTTTCCGAATGAGCAATACAATACAGTGACTGCAATACTGTGAAGTTACTTACGGAAGTAATGTACTGTGAAGTTACTTACTTCAGTATTACAAAACTTCACAGTATTGCAGTTACTGTATTAATGTATTGTATTGCTCATTCGGAAAACAAAAGACAAAATCGTAACAATGTCTCGTTTGAATAAAAATTAGTTTGCGCAAATCTCTGCTAACACACACACACACACACACACACACACACATACACACACACATACACGATAGGAAAAATCGCACCAATAACCTCCCCGTAGTGTTCATCGGGTAATACTAATGTTGGCGGTAATTGAATGCACAAAAATGCATAGGTATCTTTGATAAGCCATAACTCGGCGAAAAAAAATCGTACGGACTTAATTTTTTTTTCAATTTGCAGGGAAAAATCCATATTTTACGGTGGTTGCCATAATAGTTACGAAAAAAATTCATTCTACTCCGTAGAATGTGTCAAAGTATGCAATTTTTTAAAGACGTAACACGTCCTTACTTTTGGAAAAACGGCGGGAGGGAGGAAGGCTAAATTCAAAATTTAACGATGGTTTCTTAAAGTACAGACTTCACCCTTTAAAATGAAAAAAAAATCTTTCAGATATGACAATTTTTCGCGGAGTTATGCTTATTTGAAGTTGGGCAAATTTTTGACATAAATTTTTGTTGCGATAATTTTGTTGCCCAGTGTATTAACAAATATCCTATAATTGTTTTATAAATGTATACAGAATATGCGATACCCTATTTTTAATGTTCCTAAAATAATCTATAAATGTTTAATAAATATATTTGGCATATATAAAAAAATTATGGATTATGCGGAAATATTTATGAAACATTTGTAGATTATTCGAGAATATTTACAGAAATTTCTAAGGACATTCAAAGCGGGACATTACACGTTCTTTGCACATTTATAGATTATTCATAGAAAATTCATGAATATTCTAAAGAATATTTATAGAACATTCATGAAATATTTCATGCTGTATGGGATACCACGGAAAAAGTATAACATAATAGGTAATATTATTTAATATAAATGTATAACATTTTATTAATAATTTATATTTATAATATGATTTAATATGTATCTATTATTTAACACTATTAACATATAATAAACTTTCGAATTTTTATTAGGTATCACAGATCAGCGTTAAAAGTTAACAAATAAGATTTTATCTATGAGCCATTTTTTTCTTGACTGATTTTTGTCAATAGATATCCATCAAAGAACATTACAAGGCATGAAACAGCGAACAATAGCGATTTAAATAAGCAAGAGGAGAAGACCGAGGAAACAATCTGATTCTTTTACAGACAGAGGTGATATGCATGGTCCCGAAGACTTGCAGAAAATCGATTTACGAAAATCCGACGCCGACATCTAAAGAGGAAATCGATTTTATCAAATATAAGAAAAGTGTTTTTATTTTTCCTATACGTATCCTACGAACGGAGATATTGCGATATGAAGTCCGAAATATAAATATAAAATATATCGCACATATATAAGGTATGTTGAACACATATAGATGTAAGATTTTGGAAAATAAAATTTAGAAAACACACAAATGTAGGGGAGAGTGGGGCTAGTTGTTACAATTTGCAAATAATAATTTTTAAACAGAATATTTTGCACCCTAACTTTCTGAAAGTTATACCGTTGGTTTGGTACAACATTGGAGAATGTTCCAATTTTTTTTCATTCCTATCTAAATATTAACATATGGGATAAATAATTAAATATGGAAGCATGTTTTTTGTAACAACATGCCCCCTAGTGGGGATAGTTGTTACAGTGGGGGGTATAAGTTGTTACATTGGTCAAAGGAGTTAAAAAAAGGAAAATTAACGTTGTATTAATGATTTTATTGTATCACTTACTGAAATGAGTTACATTTTCTTTGTCCTTTCATACTTTGTGTTTATGTCGTCTAAATATTACTACTGATAATAGATTAATGTCAGTAAAGAACTCATTTTTATTGAAGGTAAAAATAATTTGATAAATTGTCAATAATTACGAAATGGTAAGCAAATTACCACACAAAAAACAAGAAATATTGCCTGGTATTTCAGTTATGTAATTATTTAAGCAATAGAAAAATACCAAAAAAAAATCAAAATTTCAACATCTTTTAAAAAA
Organism: Temnothorax unifasciatus; assembly: GCA_030770225.1. Classification (NCBI taxonomy): domain Eukaryota; kingdom Metazoa; phylum Arthropoda; class Insecta; order Hymenoptera; family Formicidae; genus Temnothorax; species Temnothorax unifasciatus. The sequence goes on along the minus strand of JASTWK010000489.1, from coordinate 35,256 downwards.
TAATTGCGTTTTAATCAAAATCAGAGTTGCAGTTGTCGCAAACATAAAACACTTCGTTGTTTGCACATTTTGCATGTGCCCATCTCTTACACTGGGTACATTGCACCCATTCTTGTCCACTCTTTGACTCTGACCAGGGCATTAAACATTTTAAGCACACACAGCTTTCATCTTCTTTATTGCTTGAGCTGGCCGAAGATTCTTTTCTAGATTGGCGTCTGAATTTAGCAATGCTAGAAGCAGATTTATTTTTGAAAATAAGTTGTTACAGTGTAACAATCTACCCCTTCAAAAGTGTAACAATTAGCCCCTTCTAGACACTTCAGTATAGGTTATTGAATCTGAGAAAAACAGAAAGTTCTATTGTATCAAATATATCATCAAATTACTTCATAACAATCACAAAATGTGACCATATACATTTTAAACACTAACCTATTATATATTTTGTTGCACAGCAATCAAATCTTCCGAGAAAATGTAGATCGCCAAGGCTGATTTTACACAAAGCTTTGTGACGCATTTGTCCGTTAAGCTAGACTAACCTAAACCCGTCAGAACTTGTATAACAACAAGCGTGTTGATCTCCAATAGTCTTCACTGCTCTGTCATCTATTGCTTTTTTTTAAAAGCAACTGTATCAACCTACCCGTGTAACAACAAGCCCCACTCTCCCCTACACAAAATAGAGATATTTTCACTGAAACATTTCATGATATTTACCAACAATGTATATTCATAATCATTACGTCGAGCTAAGATTCTTCTTCAAGAATCAAACATCACTTAAGACAGCACACACCAGAAAGAACGTTAAAATAAAATATATTACGCTGGAAGGGGTCGAACCGCACTTGCACAGTCAACTTGCACTGTCGCACAAGTCCCTCAACAAAACACTTGCTGATGGAAACATCTGTTACTTTATTGCACATAAAAATCGATTACTAACTATATATCCTTTCTAGAATAAAAATGTAAATGGCTAAATATATTGATTTCACGGCGGTGTTTCGTTCACTATGCACTGCATGTCAATAAAATTAGGCAACTCAGCTAAATATTTAAATAAAAAAAGAAACAAAACTATAGAATATTCAATCGGCAAACAAAAGTAAGAAAACGCCATTTAGAAAATCAAGAGACACGGTAGTGTCTCGCGCCAAGTACACGCGGAGCGAGACCAACCGTGACTCTTTTACGCGACGCGACGATTTGCAAGTACTCGAGATGTTGAGATCTCGATAACGAGTGAACGGATCAAGTTCTAAATAGGCTTGATCGATAGCTTGGGGTCGATTTGGGGGGGGGGTCCGTTCTTTTCATTTTTCCGCTACGTGCCCTACGAGCGGAGATATTGCGAGCAAAAGTCGAAATGTGAAAATTTTATATTAAGATACTCCTCCTAACGCCGATTGTAACATTTTAATAACATACGTATAACAGAGAAATGTCACTTTCACTTTTTCGACACTGGCGGCTAACGGCGTTAGTATCGCAGTGCAGTGCAGTGCAGAACAGTGCGTTTAGCGCGCTGTCAGTCAGTTCATTCAAAAGTCAAGTTAACCTATCTCGAGAGACACGGTGGTACGCGCGGAGCGAGATCGACCGTGACTCTTTATTACGCGACGCGACGATTAATTCAAGGTAATTGTTTTATCTCCTATAATTATCTTATTATTCTATATATTACTGTTACTTATTTATATTTATATATACTACGTTTACGTGAATGTTTACATACAGGTTAACCTATATCAGGGAAGAAATATACGCGATAGAAGCACCCAAATTATTAACAGAGAGAACTGCAGAAGACGAACGGTTTATGATAAGTAACGGCAAATGCAGACCTGGTCCCGCTAATTGTGAGAAGTGCAGGGACAAGCCTGACAGGGGATGTCGATCGTGCGGCTGTAATATTTGTGCGGGCAAAGAAAATGAGGAGTCGCTTCTAATTTGCGATGAATGCGAAAATATGTTCCATCTACAATGTCTGACTCCACCGCTCCTGCAACTGCCGCAGGAAACTTATTGGTATTGTCCTGATTGCAAAATCGACGAAAATGAAATTGTCAAGGTACGTGTATCTTTATTAATATTTTGCCGCAATCTTTATTATCATTGTCATCACCATTCTATTGACTATAGGTAGGAGACAAATTGAAAGGAAGGAAAAAGAAATTCGTCCATAACGAGATGGCTAATGTTCGGAGACAAGAAATTTGGTATCCCAAAATCATTCCGAACCAATTCCGGGTGTGGACGTTGGTACGACTTGGAAGTTTAGAATTCAGGTAAAAGACAAATTCTAAATCCTACATATTCTCTCGATAATCTACCAAATAGATATGAAAAAAGAGATGGGTTTGCATAGGTTTCGGAAGCAGGAATGCACAGACCGCCCGTAGCCGGCATTCATGGACGAGAGGACGACTGTGAGTATTCTATCGTTTTTTCGGGCGGATATAAGGATGATTACGACATTGGTGATGAGTTTATATACAGCGGTTCGGGAGGTAGAGATTTGTCAGGTATATCAAATTAAAAAGTTACCAATTAATTATTTACCATAATTTAATCACAAAATTATTCTATATCTGCTCAATGCACGTGGATGTGTGTGCGTATATCCGTTTGTGTTTTTTATGGATACACAGGTAACAAAAGAACCAGCAAGGAGCAAAGCAAGAACCAGGAGCTAACCAGGATGAATTTAGCATTGGCTAAGAGTTGTGACGCTCCTGTAAATGACGAGGAGGGTGCGACAGCCTCTGACTGGAAAAAAGGGAAAGAAATTCGAGTCGTACGCAATTATAAGTTAAAGAGTAAATATGCACCGAAGGAAGGTAACAGGTACATTGACTTGCATTGTTCTTACTGTACACGCACCGAAGGGAACGTGGGCTAGTACTGGTGTTGAGGGGATAAGAAAGGGCGACATTTTATAAAAGTTGTTATTATACTTATCACATCAGATATTCGATGGATAATCATTCCAATATTCCATAAATTGTTATATAAGTTTGCAATCATATCGAGAAATTTCATAAACAGAAAATAATCAAAAAGATATAGAATTATCAATGGTCAATTCACTTTACACAATATATTTTATTTAGGGAGAATTCTTTCTTAAAATGTCTTAAAGGAAAGAGCTATCGAAGGTTCTATGTCCATCATAAAATATGAGTCTTGGTTAAAATTAATCGAACCATTTCAGATATTATTCTTTAAATCAAAAATAACTCACAAGTTGAAGTGACCATTCATAAAATCACATAAAACAACGTAAATGCAAGAACATTTCATGAAAATAAACATATTAATAATATAAGCGATGGAATAATGCGTAACTCTGATGCTTGGACTTAATTGAATGCAAACGCCTGAAAACAGGATTTCTGAAGTAAATAATTCAAAGGAGTACTAAATCGTCTATTAATAAGATGGCCTTTAAGAAATTATAATCATAGAAAATATTAAATTAGAATAAAAGAGAACTTTCTTTTCTAGTTAAAGAGAGACGCATTAATCCATAAAATTAAAGAGACAAAAGACATTGTAATAAGAAATCACATTCTAAACATTAAAAGTAGGCAGAATCGCATTCGCACTAATTAATAAAATGAGAGATAAAAGAATCGTTCGATAATTGTATAATAGTTTCGAATGAATGAACGTTCAACGCATATTCGTAATAGCTTACCGCAGAATGATAAAGAACGCAATCGTTTAAGAACTAGTGTCGCTATGAGTTTAACAGTTAACGCATTTGAAGAAAGATTAGTATTTACAAAGATCGAGCTCGTTATTGCAAGAAGAAAGTAAATGTATTTGTGGTTGCAACCGTAAAGTGAGGATTACCCGGCGTATTTGAGTTTATGAGAAGGTGCTTCTCTGCAAACCCGGCTTTATCAATTGTATTGCAATTCCATGCGAACTGCCACTTCAAAGAATGCAGGATCCTCGAATGTTCTGGAATCAAAGATCGTCATTTGCTAACTGTAATTAGCCACTCAAGATCGATCAATGATTCTCATCGCGAACACCGAGCGTTACCTGTGCCGAGACTTCCACGATGCGTGGAAGGAGTATGAATACGGCCTAAATATTGTGCAAAATCCAGGTCTCTTGGACCACCGTTGGATCGCCAATGTATTTGGCATGGAAAACAATGGCGGACATCCTTCCTTCTAAGTACGCATGGCGGACGTCCTTCCTTCTAAGTACGCATGGCGGACGCCTCTCCTCGTTTCTCGTCTCAGGTGTATCAATTCCGTCTCGCCTTTTGTAAGTCCTCGTCGTAGTAATTACGACAGAACTAGTGTCTAAGTTCTGCCTCCCTCAGCAACGCAATGTATTACGATAAAAGCAATTAATACGAAACGAGCGGTCAACACGACAATAGCAATTAACACGACATGAGCTTACGACACGAGCGGTAAACACGACAATAGCAATTAACACGATATGAGCAATTACTACAACACAAGCGATCGTTCTTCTACTGAACGCGAAATTATTCCTTTGTAAAGATTTCTCATGGCAGCATGCCAAGATACAACTGAACGCGTGACCGCTCACGACGAGAGACTGGTGCGTAATGCGCAATGCTCGCTCGCTCGCTCGAGAACGTTTTCGTTTCCGTAAAGAAGCCGGAAATCAAGTAGCGCCACATCGCCGCCCGGCTGCGCCGCTGCGTGCGCAACACGCTTACTGCCGGTTACTATGGGCCCGCACTGGCCTCTCTAGAGCTCTTCACGGAATCGGTTACCGACCAAAAAATGCAATAGGTGGCAGCACACCGCCGTGGTATTTCGATGCAACGCGGCATTTCAAACACTTACTTTCATAAATAACAAATAAAATCTAACAATTCTCCTTCTTTAACAATTCTTGGTCTTGTCACAGATATGATGGTATATATAAAGTGCTACGATACTATCCAGTCCAAGAATCTGGCTTCCGCGTATGGAAATACGTACTAAGGAGAGATGATCCTATTCCTGCGCCGTGGACTGAAGAAGGAAAAAAGAGAATCGCTAGTCTTAATTTGAAGATGCTGTATCCTAAGGGATATGTTGAAGACGAGAAGACAATAAAGACATTCGATAAAACCGGAGCTAAGACTAAGAAACGACTCGCTAACAGGGATGAAGAAGATGACGTGGACATTAAGAAGTATAAGAAGATTAAACATGGCTATGATTTGGATAATGAACTGAAAATTTTAATTAAAAAAGATAAAATAAATACTGAATTGTGGAAGGAATGTTTGACGACTTTGAGTGGTGGAAAACCCGCCTTCTTGAATAGCGTTTCAGCGAGGTAATGTTCTTTATAGAAAATATTAGGTCCTTTTTAAATGACTTAAAGTAATCAACCTGACACTTGACACAAATACAATTTTATATTTTGCAGATTCAACTGCGCTTGCTGTCAAGGAATCCTGTATAAGCCTGTAACGACTCCTTGTGGCCATAACTTCTGCCTAAAATGCCTGGAACGGGCCTTTAAGTCTAATATACATTTCTGCCCTTTGTGCAAACATAACTTAAGTGAGATTGACTTTAAGATCAATAATTATCTGTCATCTGCGTTACTACTAATTTATCCTGGCTACAAGGGCGAACAATAATGTCACTTTCGCAGTAACTTACGAGTCGTTGATTTTCTATGCTCGATAACACTGAATGAAAGTCTTAGTCATTTCTAGGAATTAATTGCCACAAATGTTGTTTTATAATTAGGGTTTGACAGATACGTGAGATATACAAAAATAATTTCGTGATAATAAAATATTACAGAGCTGTGCATAAAAATATAAGTATTAAAGATGGTTATGGTAGAAACTTTACAGCAACCTAGATAATAATGTTTGTATTCGATAAGACCGGAGCTAAGACTAAGAAACGACTCGCTAACAGGGATGAAGAAGATGACGTGGACATTAAGAAGTATAAGAAGATTAAACATGGCTATGATTTGGATAATGAACTGAAAATTTTAATTAAAAAAGATAAAATAAATACTGAATTGTGGAAGGAATGTTTGACGACTTTGAGTGGTGGAAAACCCGCCTTCTTGAATAGCGTTTCAGCGAGGTAATGTTCTTTATAGAAAATATTAGGTCCTTTTTAAATGACTTAAAGTAATCAACCTGACACTTGACACAAATACAATTTTATATTTTGCAGATTCAACTGCGCTTGCTGTCAAGGAATCCTGTATAAGCCTGTAACGACTCCTTGTGGCCATAACTTCTGCCTAAAATGCCTGGAACGGGCCTTTAAGTCTAATATACATTTCTGCCCTTTGTGCAAACATAACTTAAGTGAGATTGACTTTAAGATCAATAATTATCTGTCATCTGCGTTACTACTAATTTATCCTGGCTACAAGGGCGAACAATAATGTCACTTTCGCAGTAACTTACGAGTCGTTGATTTTCTATGCTCGATAACACTGAATGAAAGTCTTAGTCATTTCTAGGAATTAATTGCCACAAATGTTGTTTTATAATTAGGGTTTGACAGATACGTGAGATATACAAAAATAATTTCGTGATAATAAAATATTACAGAGCTGTGCATAAAAATATAAGTATTAAAGATGGTTATGGTAGAAACTTTACAGCAACCTAGATAATAATGTTTGTATTCGATAAGACCGGAGCTAAGACTAAGAAACGACTCGCTAACAGGGATGAAGAAGATGACGTGGACATTAAGAAGTATAAGAAGATTAAACATGGCTATGATTTGGATAATGAACTGAAAATTTTAATTAAAAAAGATAAAATAAATACTGAATTGTGGAAGGAATGTTTGATGACTTTGAGTGGTGGAAAACCCGCCTTCTTGAATAGCGTTTCAGCGAGGTAATGTTCTTTATAGAAAATATTAGGTCCTTTTTAAATGACTTAAAGTAATCAACCTGACACTTGACACAAATACAATTTTATATTTTGCAGATTCAACTGCGCTTGCTGTCAAGGAATTCTGTATAAGCCTGTAACGACTCCTTGTGGCCATAACTTCTGCCTAAAATGCCTGGAACGGGCCTAGTCTAATATACATTTCTGCCCTTTGTGCAAACATAACTTAAGTGAGATTGACTTTAAGATCAATAATCATCTGTCATCTGCGTTACTACTAATTTATCCTGGCTACAAGGGCGAACAATAATGTCACTTTCGCAGTAACTTACGAGTCGTTGATTTTCTATGCTCGATAACACTGAATGAAAGTCTTAGTCATTTCTAGGAATTAATTGCCACAAATGTTGTTTTATAATTAGGGTTTGACAGATACGTGAGATATACAAAAATAATTTCGTGATAATAAAATATTACAGAGCTGTGCATAAAAATATAAGTATTAAAGATGGTTATGGTATAGAAACTTTACAGCAACCTAGATAATAATGTTTGTATTGTTTTTATTACAGCGAACTAAAAAAAAAATTTTGCATATCTATTATATGCCATGTATAAACATGCAACATTTAATGGCTGCGTTCAACAGAAAGAAATTATTTTAAAACTATATAGTTACGGAGTAGCGTTCAATTTCTAACCGCTAGAAGGTTAACTAAAAATCATATCGCTAACTTATATACTTAAAAAAATACTTAAAATTAATGTATTACATTTTTAAACATTTTTTCGCTTTGGTATACCAATTAACGTTATCGTAGAAAAAAAATAGTAGTAGCGCAATGCGACTTGATAATTAATCTTATTTGATAAGATCCGCGCGAGCATTCGGGAAGCGAGTAGCGCTAAATATTCAATATATTATCAAGACTGACAAATCCGATGAAAATATATGAAAACTAGAGATCAGAAGTCGAAACGTCAATTAGCATTGCATCACAAACAAGTCGGTTCACTTCATTACAGACGGTAGTTGCGCGATAAGAGCCGCTGTTAAATAAACAAATCTATAAATCGATGTTTGTCATTAATATTACAAAAAGGCGTGATATCCGTACAAAATTACCTTTTTTAAAAAAAAGGTAAAAAAGGCGCCAAGTACACGCATAGTAGTGCATATGTTGTTACCTCGAAAAAAAAAAAACAGTGGTAATATTATACCTCGAAAAAACCTAAATAACAAGTGGTAGACGTAATCTTTGTATCTCGAAAAATCTCGAAAAAACCTAAGCAATAGTATCTTTATTTCCAAAAAATTATAACTCAAGTGATACACATCTCACAAAATTACGTTACCTCATCAAAGATAAGTCACGATTCAAGTGATCTATTACAATTACAAAAAAAAATGATATCTCTTTAAATTACAGCGCCAATTACACAGAACATACACTGAGAAAAAAAATTTGTCAATCCCAAGAAATATTTAGTCCGATATGTTCAACTAAACATTTTAGTTAGTTAACTAAACATTAGTTGAATTAATTAATTCTTAATTTAAAAAACGAAATAAATTGTTGATACAACTAATATTTAGTTAACTAACTAAAATGTTTAGTTGAACGTATCAGACTAAATATTTCTTGCGATTAACAATTTTTTTTCTCAGTGTATTTTCCGAGATGCAAAGATTACGTCTTCCATTTGTTACTTAAGTTTTTTCGAGGTATAATATTACTGTTCTTTTTGAGGTTAACAAATTTTATTTATATTTAAATACAAAGTTTATTTTCAATAGAATAAAAGATTGAATCATGAAGAATTACAGAGGTAACAGTACAAAATACAAATATTTTATTAAAATATTTAAACCCAACAAGGGAATACAAGGTATTTAAATACAAAGTTTATATATGTATTTTAAAATATTTAATCGCAAAAAATTACAGAGGTAACAGTACAATATACAAAATAAAAATATTTTATTAAAATACATAAATTTTTCTTATAAAAAAACTTGGCGCTGCTAGACCTTGAAATTAGGTCAGCGTGGTGTGTATGTGCGAGCAAGTGATATGTGTATGGGTGATGTGTGTGTGTGTGTGTGTGTGTGTGTGTATGACGGTGAATAATGCGGTTAGATATAGGATAAGTTTAGATTTTAAGGTGCGTTAAACATTGTAAAAGCGATTACATTTAGTATAGAATAAGTAATATTTACATGTGTATAAAAGGTCTCTCTCTCTCTCTCTCTCTCTCTCTCTCTCTCTCTCTCTCTCTCTCTCTCTAGCAGCGCCCTAAAAAAAAATGTCCGTATGTGTGTGTGTGTGTGTGTATGTGCACATTTGATGTTGTGGTTGCTCTAACTTCCGCAAATATTGAGATATCGGGCTGTTTTTTTTTTAATCGATAGAGTATCATTCAAGGAAGGTTGGTATTGAATTTGGCGATGATCGGTAAAGGGGTTCTTTTTTAAAAAAATTTTTAATTTTTTTAGAAATGTCCGTGGTTGCTCTAACTTCCGCAATTTTGGAGATATTGATCTATTTCTAATTTTATCATATTCTTCAGTCTTTTCTACCCCTATTTCATATATAATTCGTTAAGATTTGGTTGATTAGACCCAGCTTTATATGCGATCAAAGGTCCATAATTTTGATCGCATACAAAGCTAAGTTTAATCAACCGAATTTAAAAGAATTATATATGAAATAGGGGTAGAAAAGACCGAAGTAAAAATTGTTTTTTGAGTTTTCGATGCCATTGGTTGATTAGACCCAGCTTTATACGCGATCAAAGGTCCATAATTTTGATCGTATATAAAGCTAAGTCTAATCAACCGAATTTAAAAGAATTATATATGAAATAGGGGTAGGAAAGACCGAAGTAAAAATTGTTTTTTGAGTTTTCGATGCCAATGTGTTGCTTATGTTCGAAAACGCCGAATTTAAATTTTTTGAGGATCGGTTTTGAAATGTATATTCTATTAACCTTGTACTGTTAAATAAATGTTACATTCGAGCCGCGTAACATCCGCAGTTTTTCAGACAACACTTACACATTCACGTTCGCACTTTACGTACTATCTCTTTCTAAGGAGAACAGTTAGAACATCTTAAGTCTCAATAAATGAGACATCAAAAAATGATGTTTTAGGATAATAAAAAAGTGTGCAAGTAGAAACTTGCACATTGCTTCCTCATAGTTCTTAAGTGTGCAAGTAAAAACTTGCACATTGCTTCCTCATAGTTCTTAAGTGTGCAAGTAGAAACTTGCACAGTGCTTCCTCATAGTTCTTAAGTGTGCAAGTAGAAACTTGCACATTGCTTCCTCATAGTTCTTAAGTGTGTAAGTAGAAACTTGCACATTGCTTCCTCATAGTTCTTAAGTGTGCAAGTAGAAACTTGCACATTGCTTCCTCATAGTTCTTAAGTGTGCAAGTAGAAACTTGCACATTGCTTCCTCATAGTTCTTAAGTGTGCAAGTAGAAACTTGCACATTGTTTCCTCATAGTTCTTAAGTGTGCAAGTAGAAACTTGCACATTGTTTTTAAGTGTGCAAGTAGAAACCTGCACATTGTTTTAAAATGTGTAAGTAGAAACTTGCACATTGTTTTTTCATAGTTTTTAAGTGTGCAAGTAGAAACTTGCACATTGCTTCCTCATAGTTTTTAAGTGTGCAAGTAGAAACCTGCATAATGTTTTAAAGTGTGCAAGTAGAAACTTGTTTTAAGTGTGCAAGTAGAAACCTGCACATTGCTTTCTTATGGTTTTGAAGTGTGCAAGTAGAAACCTTCGCTCACAAAGCTTCCTCTATGAGGAAGCCAAAACAAATAAATACTAATAATTATACATTGAATAAAATATGTTCCAGAATCAGTCTGGCGCGCGAGGACACGTGAGTCAGTCAGGCATTTTTTTTTAAGAAGCCGAGAATTCGAGAAGTTATCCTAAGCTGTTTTATGTATTACGGTTCGAGAAGTTATGTATTACGCGAAGTTATGTATTATGAGAAGTTATGCATTTGAGAAGTTATGTATTACGTGAAGTTATGTTCTTTTAAGTTACGATTCAGACCGTTGTGGTACTCATATGTATTGAGAAAATACACGTATTAAGCAAACGTGGCCAGTTCGACCCATCCTTTACCCTTACAAATTTATAATTGAAATAAAAACACACACACACATACATACGGACTTTTTTTTTAGGCGATATTTTAACGTTTTACAACACTCTGCCCGCTGCTTATTTCTCCGCTGCTTTTTTTCTCGGTAGCTTATTTCTCTGCTGCTTAATATCATCTTTTGAACAACTTGAAAAAGAGATTAAATTTTGAATGTGAGAAGCCGATTAGTTTGAAACTTGGTGACATTTATGAGTATATGTTCGGCTCGAATGTCACCAAGTTTCAAGCTAATCGGCTTCTCACATTCAAAATTCAATCTCTTTTTCAAGTTGTTCAAAAGATGATGTCGCTGCCCTAGATATAGAGGTCGATGTTGAATCTTAATAATGCGAAAATATACGACGATGCGCCGCGTAACGGGCGCAAGTCGAACTCTCTCGCAGCGCGAGCCCGCGTTGCCGCTCGCGCCGCACAATCGTGGACGACGGAAGACGCGCAGTACGGAATTCATTTGAAAGTAATAATTTGGAAAATTGATCCAATTCATATTTTTAAGTGTGCAAGTAGAAACCTGCACATTGCTTATTTATAGTTTTTAAGTGTGCAAGTAGAAACCTTCGTTCACAAAATTTTTTCTATAAGAAAGCCAAAACAAATAAATACAAATCCCATTATCAAATTTAGATTAGTTAAAAAAATTGAATTTAACTTAAAGTTTTTATTTATTAATTATATATTATAATATAAAATTTTATATATAATTTCATAAATATATTTATATATAATTAGATAAAATTATATTGTGTCAATTTATAAATATCAAAAATCATTTTAAAATCATTATACATTATATTTGATAAATAAAATTATAAGTAACAGTTTCCTACTTATCTACTTATCGAAATTTAAAAGACTTTATTTATTAAACTTTATTATTTACTAACAACTGACATATACTAAGTAAAATCATCAACTTATCTATACATCTGGCAAATGAATGCCAGAAACCTTTGCAGGAGTGTACTCAACAACTTCCCAAAGTTTCATGGCAATCGGATGAATGGTATAGTAATGCATAAAGGACATACATACATACATTCATTTTTAATAATATTTCATATACTTTTGATAAAAATTCAGTGTCGACAACATTCATGCAATACGTTTAACAATATCTTTTTGTTTTGGAAGACTGTCTAGGCATTTGTTGTCCGCAATCGAGATAATGATGTTTTGCTTAATAACATGTGGAGTGGTTTGTGTGAGCATCAACCTATTTCAAGTATGTTTTTGAATTTGTATAATAATGTATGAAAGCTGTCCCGAAGTTATTCATATTAATAATAATACTGTCCAATAAATGTGTCAAGAAATTAATTCCAAAGATTTTTTAGATTGCATCATCTGGAAATAATGTTGAGGAAATTTTTGTTCCGTTTGTTTTTGTATTTGGTACTGTTGTGTATATGTTTATAGCCAACTATATCGGGCAGAATGTAACGGATCATAATAATCACGTATTTTCTACTGCGTAAGAAACATTTCATAAAATAGAATAATGTGAAAGTTCATCTTTTAAGAGTTGTTTCATCAAAATAAAAATTAATTAATATTACTGTAAAGTAAATCGGCGTAAACACGGAAGTTAATTAATAGAGATCTGTCTCAATTTGTCATTCATTATGCATATACAATTTTATAGGTACAATGTGCAGTGGTATAGAGCTCCAATACACATACAGAAGATGATATTGTTCCTGTTACAAAGAGAAACTCAGGAGTTTACTTTGAGTGTTGGTAAATTATTTCATGCATCTATAGAATGTTTTGCCACGGTAAGATGATATAAAATATTTCTAAAGAGTATCATATTAGAAATAAATGTTATTAAAGGAAACATTTTTAATTAGCTGTTCAAGTCTTCGGTATCTTACTTTACCGTCATATATTCTAGCTACACGATGATGAAGCAAGTATGAATTTAATAACAGCATGGTGAGAATATAATTAATGAAAAAGCAATAGTATTCACTTTCATATTCATGCTTATAAAATATAAATATTAATTTTTGTTAAAAATGCGCAGATATTTATGTAAATTTGTTAACAAAGATATAAAAGATTAAAATTATACAAATCAAGGTATTATTACATCAAGTTTCTGCGATGCATTGAAATCGTGTATTTTTTTTTACTGTACGTTAAATAAAAAAACAAGAAAGTATACATATTTGTTTTACTTTGCGTCCAAATACGATTTTTATGCGCAATTTTCTATTAAACATTAGCTATTTATACTCTTATATATTTTATTTAGTATCAACAATTACATATAAATATGTTAGAATTATCGAATAAATATGTGTATATCCTTGTTTGAATCGCTTATAAAGCAGGCAACTCACACTTTCCTTAAAAAAATTGATTGTTTTAATAAGACCTATCATCCCCTACAGTTTGTCCCATACTTTCTGAAACACCCGGTATATTATATCATGTGTCTAATATTTTTATACGATATATATTATGTCACCACGTCCCAATAAAATATATATTTATATTTTATTGTATTAGATTATCTTCTATCTTATTATCTTCTATCCATGTTTCATTAATAACTGATGTAATTTTGTCGTTGTCCATCATTGTGACATGATTACCTTCCACATAATGAATTTGCACTTTATTTTCGGTAACCTAAAAATAAATTTCTTGTTATAGAGCTTCTTATTATTTTTAAAATCATATAGTCTTATATTTCAAAAATATCTCTATCCAAATTAAATTTACCTTATGTAGACCATAATCCTCTTCAGTAAAAGAGGCAATCGGAAATGTGGGTTTTAGCAATGTTATAGGTGATTTAAGGCGAGGTAGTGAAGAAATATCGTAATTCTGTATAGCAACTATATGATTGTAAACTGTGAAATATATCAGTTTTTTATTTTCAGTGGTCAATGCATCTACCTCGTTCGGGAAGTAAGCTAAAAATATTTTTAATTTTTTGTCCAATGTGTTACATTTATTCAGCTCTAACACAAGCTGTAAATAAGAAAATTTTATATAATTAATAATAATAATTGTGCCAAAGTAACATCTGCGTTTTATTAATATAAATATAAAAAATTTATTGAATTTTTGAACCATGGTAAAATCTGTTGTTATTTTTATTTATTTTATTAAAATTCCTTACATATTTATTAATACTCACTTATTGTGCTTTTTATCTAAAACTATTATTATTATTTAATCTTGACACATACACAAACATACAAAACAAAATGTAAAACAATTTGTTTTACTATTTCAAGATTCAAATACAATCCCTGAAGATCGTCATGTTATAATGAATTATTTTATGTGTGTGTTATTAATTTATTTAAATTTATATATACATAAATAGTTTTTACAATAAAAAATTAAAGTGTTTTTTTTATTATTTACTAACCTTTTTCTTGTTAATTACAGTGTACATTTCCAATAAACCAAGTAATATCGCATTTTGTAACTCATCTGGCGAAGTACAGTCCAAATATTGATTAGTCCAAAATTTCATTTGATCGGGAGCTCCGTCTATTAATATTAACCGTCCTGAGAAATCTTTAGCTTCTAATAATCTTGCTAATTCAATAGCAATTAAGGATCCAAATGAATAACCCACTATTAGAAATTTCCTTTGATCTTTCATTTTCTTTAACATGTGCTAAGAAAATAAATATAAATTTATATGTAAGCTGTGGTATAATACAAAAAATTTGTACCTCTAATTGTTAAATATTACTTATATATATACCTATGAACTATTTAAAAATAATCAAAATAAATATTTTAATTAAATTTAATCTCCTTACAGGTAGCAAATAAGCGGCTGATTTCATCACTGAATGACTTTCATCAGGAATATTAAGTACACCATGTTGCAAACACGTTGCCGAAGATTTAATTCCTGATGCTATAGTTTTATATACGCTTGAACATCCTTCGATTCCTGGTAAGAGAAATATATTATCTCGATCAACCTCTTTCTTGGTAATAAATTCTACAAGAATATCTGAAACAAAGTCTGCATCCTTTATTTTTCGAAATAGCATGTCAAAGCCTTTCAAATTACTTGACTCAATTTTATTTGTATCGTGTGTCTTTCCTTGTTCGGTTGTAATTGTCATTTGTCGAAGTTTAGCAAAATTTAGAGTTCTAATGTCCTGCACTGTCAAGGAAATATCGAACTCTCTTTCCAACGTTTGCTTAATTTCAACTGCCATCATTGAATCCATACCCATTTCGACTAGTGGTACGTTTGGTGGCACTGTGTTTATGTTCTTTAATCCTATTTTGAAATAAAGTAAGAATTGTGTAATAAAATCAATTCTATGTTATTCTAGTTAATCTTTTAAAATTGAATATACAACAAAAATTTTAATTAAGAATCAAATTATTACATTTCTTGGTAAATATGCATAAAAAATCAACACTCAGCGATTTTATCGTCACTTAAATATGTTGTAAGGGGAAGGGCTCTTTCTGAGTAATTCTACGCAAAAAATTAGTGAGGGACGGCATTGGTTTAGAAGAAATATGTAGCAAATTGAAGTTTTACAATTTTCTTACTTTCTTCAGGTATTATAAAGTAACATTAGTTTTAAGAAAAGTAATTTGTTGATATGTGTGTATATAGACAGTACACGTGTAGGCGGGGAGGGGCTATCGCCTCTCCCCCGCAAGCAGGGATGGATGGGAATGGACCTTAGTTCGCGTGGAAAGTTTCTCATTCATACAACAATTAGGTTGGGTCAAACCTTTGATTACATTGAAGTTCACCCCACTCCACTCCGCTTATAGGGCAAAACAAGGTCTATCATTATACAATTCAGGTTTTCAACTTTCCACGCGAACCGAGGTCCACCCCCTCCCACCCCTGTATGCGGGGTACCCTCTTTTTCGCCTATATATGTACTGTCTATACACATCAGTAAATTACTTCCCTTAGCACTGACATAAATTGTTATATTTTTTAGTAACATTATTTGTTCTTAACTTTTAAATAAACAATGACCGCCGATTAAGATATAAGGAAAAGTTATTCAAGATCACGTCCTTGACAATATATGTCAAGGTCATTAAAATCGGTGAGGTTGTCCAGTTTCTGTATAATTATCTTTTTTATGTGTGTATTTTTTAACAAATAATTGTAGAGATAACTATTAAAAAGTGTAACAATTATTATAGCTTTTAAACTTGTTAAGATAATTTTTACTTTGTTCATCGCTCTGATACTGTTAAAACTGCTTGAGATGTAGACAACCGATGGATGTCACTTTTACAGCGAATTCGGTTGAACATTTGAATGCGCCAGTGCGCACTAGTGCGACCAACTAAATTCGTTATTAATTACAATTACATGTACAAAGGAAACTATGTGACAAACAATAGCAGAATAAATCAATATAATTATTATTTGAGTAATCCGTAACAAAAATTCTAGACAAAATTATTTATTAGTTGAATACTTTTGTGTTAAAGGACCATTAATTTTTTTTGCTTTTACTTTTTGTTTTACCTTCTCTTTCTTTCTTTTAGAGATCTTTTAGAGATTTTATCGCTGACTAGATTTTCAGAAAAACAAATTTTTTTTCTAAATATTAATTATAATCTAAAAATTTTTATTAGGACCCAAATTATACAATAATTAAAATGAGAGAAACACGTAGAGGCCTCCTAAGGCCTAAAGTGTTAAGTCTGCAGTAATTGTAAGATAATTTTCCAAATATTATAAGTATTCCTATAATTTTGTGCAAAAAATATATTTTTTTAAATATTACTTATTCCAATAAATATACTTGGAATAACATTTTGATTTTACTTCTATTTTATAGCTATTATATGTATTTAGTATCTTTCTTTGTTTAGCTTTGCATAAAACTGCTTACCCATTATATGAGCAACTGTTTCATAAATATTCATTGATCCGCCAATCTTTGCTTTTTCAGCAACAACCATACTGCTTACAACAGGTCGATCTTGTAACAGAAATACTTCTAATGTCTCCAAACAGGAAGATATTTGTTGTTGCAATGTACCTCCAATAACCAATTCCTTATTTTCTTCATGCATATCTGCCACGAGTCCGACATCACCAATAGCACCCCACTGTATCGCTAAACCATGTAATCCTTCTTCCATCCTTTTCTCACAAATTCTCTCCATTACGGAATTAGCCATCCCATAATTTGTTTGGCCTGCATTTCCTCGTCCACATGACACGGAGGAAAAAACGACAAAATGTCGAAGTTGCAGACAGATCTTCCTCGACAATTCGTCCATTTTTTTTGTCATCCATGCTTTTGATTTGAACGAATCTTCGAACGTTTGTGGTGATTGATTTTGGAATGTACAATCTTTTAAAACAACTGCAAGATTAAATATAGCGTCCACTGGTGCTTTTTCTTCAGCAAATTTTAATATAGATTCACAGTCTTCATGTTTCAAATTATCATCGACTATAACAATCTGTACATCCACACCGTAAGATCGCCATAGCTTTACTCTTGATTGTTGATAACCTGTTCTGATCCCGGTTCGTGATGTTAATACCAGATTTTTTGCACCTCGAAGAGTCAACCAATCTGCTAGCTCTAAACCAAATCCGCCAAGTCCACCCAAAATAACGTAGCATTTATGCTCCAAACAATAATATCGTGGATGAGCGAGTAGTGGAGCATCGAAAGGCTCTTCCTCTTTGTGAACTCTGATAATTATCTGCAAGTAAGCAATTATATATATACACGGAGAGAATTTTCTCTTAAAATTTACCCTAAAATCATGATAGTTGTGGGACAACATATACCACCAAGAATTTTATGTGAGCTATTTTGATTAATATCCACCGATAATAAGAAATATTAATATCTATTTCATTAAAATATAAAATATATTTGATTGATTTTACTAAAATATATCTAGAAAATTTTAATAATTTTTCAAAATTTACCAATCTGCATGATAATTTTTATCACGTTGTTTGTAAAATGTCTTTTGTATATTTTAAAAATTCCTTGGTTGCCAAGTTGTCCCAAGTTTGTAGTGAATTTAAGGGTAAAATATAACAAAAAATTCTTTCCGTGTATAAGAAACAATCGTTTTGCTTCCTCATAGAGAAAGCTTTGTGATAGTAAAAAAAATTTTTTCGAGATTTTAATGGAAATAAGTTTAGAATGTTCCAAAATCTCGAGAAATCATATTAGTAAAAAATGTCCGGAAGTATGTATGTATGTGTGTGTGTGTACGGAAGTATGTATGTATGTATATGTGTGTGTACGAATTTTTTTCTATAAAGTAATAAATTATAAACAACAAAGATTTTATATTTTATTTTATTATTGATATTGTTTCACATTTTATTATTAATTTTATTAATTTCAATTAATTAATAATTAACGTTATTTATTAATATAAGTACAAAAAGTTTCTTGGTCAAATATAATTTAAATAAACCTACATTTGTTACTTTATAGCATTGTTACCTTTATAGCATTAATTAGAAACACAGAATTGTTTCTAATTTGATATGATAAAATATTCTGTATCATAATTACATATTTTTGTGTATATTAAGGCTCCTAGTCCCTGAGCCGAGAACTCCGCCATGACGGTGGCGACGTACCGTCGTGGTAGAAATAAGAACTATCTCCTCTCATTCTCTCCAATGGAGAATAAGCGAGAAATGTTGAGAATTGACACATTAAGGATTCTTGCGTAGTATTTCCAAATAAAAAGATATTTGCTTAAAATAACACTACAGATCACTTCAGCTTCGAAAATACTTCGAGTTCTTCAGATTAGCAAAAAATGTACTACATTCAAGGAGTCTTTACCACTCTTTCCGAGTTGGCAGACGCATGTGTTCCCCCCCCCCCCCCTCCATGGGATCGTACAGGCTTCGTATCACGTTCGTTTTACGGTTATTTACTAATTGTCAAGGGAAAGAGATACCAGCCAAAGTATTTTTGAAGTGTCCTGAAGTGATCTCAAGTGTTATTTTGTGCAAATATCTTTTTATTTGGAAGTACCACGCAAGAATTTTCAACGTGTCGTTTTCTCGTTTCTGACGTCACGATTCAACATGGCCACGGTAGGTACCCAGGAGCCTTAAGAAATAATTGTACCTTGCCAATATGTTTTCCAGCGGCCATATATCTAAAGGCAGCTTTTATTTCATTTTTTTCGAAGACTCTTCTGCATAGTGGTTTAATAGCACCGTCTTTTAAACCTTTTGTTATTGTTTTCCACAACCTTAACTTTTGTTCTGCGTTTGAATAGAATAATTTTTCTAATAAAATGCCATAAAAGCTGATATTTTTAGAAAAGATAGATATATCCAAGGAATTATTGGAAACCATATCAAATTTTCCAATTTCTAGAAAACGGCCACCAATTGCTAAACAGCGAACAGATGCTTGTAATTTCTCTTCGGCCAAGGAATTCAATACGATATCCACCCCACGACCTTTTGTACGCTGCATAATCATTTGTTCAAAGCTTGTATCTCGAGAGTTTCCGATATTATCTTCGGGAATTGAGGGAAACGTTTCTCTTACAAACTGTCGTTTCTCGACAGTTCCAACTGTCGTAAACACTTCGCAACCTTCGTGAAGCGCAAGATGGATCGCAGCTTGACCAATGCCTCCAGTACCAGAATGGATTAAGATTTTGTCTCCCTTTTTCATTTTACCCCTCATATATAATGCATAGTAACACGTGCTGTACACACACGAAATCGTTGCTGCCTCTTCCATTGTCCACTTGTCAGGTATAATCCAACTCAGATATTTATCGGCCACAAGAATGTTCGTCATTCCTCTATGCATAAAAATTATGAAAATGTATTTATTTATCTAAACGTTACTTTAAAATGACGTATATCTTGCATATTTTTAATTTAATATTAAATTTAAGTTAATGTTACTTAAATTAAAACGTTATTAATACTAATTACCGGTACTCATATCAAATAGAAATTAATCCTGCCAATTACAAAGAGTTCTTTCTATCGTATACCTATATGTATTAATATTCTATATCTTACCCGTGTGAACATAATCCCATTATCCTCTGTTTATGCATATTGAAACCAACAAATTCCAAGCCAATAAAACAGTCGTTACCGCGTTCGAATGTTTCAGCGTTGAGTCTACCAGTAGCTATCATGATATCTTTAAAATTAACAGACGTATAAATTACATCAACGAGGTTTTCACCGTTAATGCGAGACATTCTGCTCTGTGCCCAGCAGAGAGTACTCAGATCTCCTTGTACCTGTTATAAGTAAACATTAATTATTATTATTTATAATAAAATGTAACAAAATACCTTAACATACCATCTGCGTAACGTAAGCACTTTGTACGAGTTTTGGTTCCAACGAAGGTAATGGAAAATGCCTGTATGATCCCCAAACGTTACCGGAACGTATAACGTTGATAGGTAGGTCCAACTGTAGCTGCTTTGTGTACAACGGTTCTTGCAAAGAAAATGTAGGCGCTTTGTCATTTTGAATAAATACGCTTTTAATTATTTCGCCACCTGGTTCTTTTCGCAAACAATTAATAAAACCGAGTAGTCCGCATTCGAAGTCTTCTTCCGAGACGAGAATTATCTCCGTATCTACACCAGCCTCGTTTTGCACATTCATGATTGATTTCAGTTCATCTACCCATGAAAATTCGTAATTGTTCACATGTACAATCCGCTGGTTTCTCGCAATATTTCGCGTTTTTCTTAATAACAAAAGCTTCTTGTCATTTATTTGTTTTTCCAGGATGATATCCAACTCATACGTTTTCAGGCATGAATAATCGCAAACCGCACCGAATTTTTCCAAAGTCAGTAGAAAACCCTGTGGCATTAACAGAGACAGCAACTGTTTATATAATTTTTTGCTATTTTTTGTCAAAATATCGAAACCAAGGATTATCAAACAATTCTCGTCCTTCGACAACTTAGTAATTTCCGTTGTAGAAACGTTGTCGGGCAAAGAAATATTTGGGAATTTCTCGTGGGTCGTCACGAGTTTAGTGTGGTGTCGAATCTGCGGTAAATCATTTAGGATTTCACTAATAAGTGGAGAATTTAAATTTTCTGGTACCACTTTGTCACTATCATCGACAAATTCAATAATTTTAACATTTATCATATTGCAACATTCGAGTGCAATGTGCGTCGACATTCTTATTGCATCTTGCAACGACATAGTACCTAAATCACGATGAGCAACAAATTTGTATTCTTCAAGAACGGTATTAACTACTTTTTGTCGGCGAGATATAGGTGTAGCTACAGTGCCACAAATTTCTATTCCTCCAGATATTATAGCGTCTACAGACTTGTAACGACGAACAGAGAATTCTGCAACGTAGCAAATGAAATTTATTTGTCAGGCAATTGGTTGCATTGTATAATTTATTTTACTTACGTCTATCTTCAATTGGATAATCCTGAATAATTTGTGTGTGATATTTCGGATCGATAGTCAGTTTGCGAATTCTTGTTGGAACATAAAGGCTTCTTGAATTCTGTCCTAAAATCATCATCTGTAACATACTGTCCATAAATGTCACCCAATTAAATGTCCATGCGATATGACCGTTTGATCCAGTAACCGATGCGCTTTTTAATCCACGAAATGCGCCGGCATATTGATAACCGCGAAGTCTTAATTCCTTATAAATGTCTTTTGTATTCATTTCTTCCTCATCATCGATACATTCAGCAAGATTAGCTGATATTTTTTCATTTTCAATATTGGTTGGAATTCGTACTTTTCCAGTAACAATAGCATTATCTCCTTCGATTATTTCAAACCTATTGCTACCTAAATATAGGTGTAAATTCATTAAATGTAATATAACGTTATAAGAAATCAAAATTAATATAAATATGTCAATATGGAGCTGGATCTTACAAAAGCAGTTGACTTGTGAAAAGAAAAAAGATTCCGTGTTAAAATTAGTTATTCTCATATATTTTCTTTGTATATTTTTTACATTTTAATTATATATATTGCGCTATAAAAGCGACATATAAGCTTTAAAATCTAATTAAAACAATAAAAAACTCAGGCTAGAAAATTAATTGTTTACGTAATAATATTACCTTCTTGGATCGAGAGAGTTAATTTGATCTCATTTTGTTGTGATAGCACTGTAGCGCGAATAAAATTAACGTCTTCAAATACAACTGGTGTATTGATATATTCTTGGTTTTTTAACAATGCGATCATCTCCCAGATATAAAAAAGATATCCCATAGCAGGAAATAAATTTTTTTCATTAACGACATGGCCCGTTAAATACACAAAATCGTCATCAATTGTAATAATACTGACAACTGTTTCCTTTTTGTCAATTATTTTTTTTGGACAAAATTGCACTACAGGGAAGTTCTTTGAATGATCCCATCTGAAAACGTTATTAGAAATTATTATATAATCTTCGTGTAAACGAATTAATTGTGAAAATTACTTAATTCAAGATTTGATGTAAAATTGAAGCACAGAGTCTAAAATATCACTGTTATCTGCTCTTTGTAATAGCCATAAAAAGATTAACATATGTATACATTTATCTTTGAGATAAGTAAGGTGATAGAATGTCTTCAAAATACAGAGATGTGATTTTGAAATTAAATAATAAAACTAACCAAGTTCGAAAAAGAGTTCAAAGTTCTAATTCGCTATTATATTGAACATGTTCTCTTCTGACAATTTCACCTAAATATTTCAAAATTAATGAAAGTGTTTGTTCTTCGATAATTTGTCCATTTGTGCCTAAACGAAAAATATATGCATACCTTATGAGAGGAGAAATCATTGGGGTACCGCGGCTTACAGGAAATTCCACTGTCGGATAGAGATTTGCAATCTGTGGCTGCAATCCTGCGTTATAAAGTTTTCCGATTGATTCTAAAAATATCTCATTATTATGATCCGCGGTTCGTTCATATAGCGCTACGTTTGTTACTGTAGAGTATAAATAATTGTTTAAAATGTGTTGAAGAATATTCTGAGGAGATATTTCAATCGTCACTGTATCTTTTGGAACTGAACGTATCGTCTTTGCGAATAACACCGGAGACAACAAGTAATTTGTATAATATTTTGAACATAAAGGTATAGTATTGGAGTACTCGTGAGAGGATGTTGTCAGCCACTTTGAGCTGTAAAACTTTTTTTGTGGTAATGTTCGGTTCAAATATTCTTCAGACTTAGCTACAGCAGGTTTGATGTAACGACTATGAAAAGGTATATAACCACAAGAAATTTCTTTTGTAGATATACTATTCGCCTAAAAGAATGAATAAAATCATAAGTATTATTAATTGCTTGTTTAACAAAACAATTAAAGAAACTAGATAGAAGAAAGATTATATTGTTTATAACCACACACACATACACACACACACACACACATACACACACACACACACATTAATATATACCTGCAATTTGGTGAGAAATGTTTTTATAGAATTCGTTGGTCCGCTTACAATAAAATTAGAAGAACTATTGTAACAAGCTATATCGATATCCGAAGGACACATAACTTTTAAGGTTTCAAGGTCGAGATTAATTTCAGCCATGGAGCCATTAATTATTTTCGACTCGTGAAGGGCTAAACCGATGAAATATGCCGACAGAATCGTTTCTTCGGCCGTTAAACATCCATCGGCATATCCACAGATTAGTTCACCAATGGAGTGACCGATTATAAAATCGGGGACTACACCAATAGATATTAAAAGATCAACTAATCCAATCTGCGATACATATAAAAGAAATAGCTTTTTATTTGGTTTAAATAAAGATTAGAATTATGAAGTAATTATAAAATAATTTTTTTTTAATTATCTTTATAATATATAGTATATAAATTCATATGTGTATATATATATATATATATATATATATATATATATATATATATATATATATATATATACATATAATATACATATATATATATATATATATATATATATATATATATATATATATATATATATATATATATATATATATATATACATATATATATATATACATATAATATATACATATATACATATGGAGGGGTTAAAGCCATAGTGGTGTAAGTCACTTTTTTTAACCTATCGAGTTAAGTTCATATATGCAGTCTACACATGCAGATATGTTGAAAAAAGAAGAAAAAAAAAGTTGTCAAAAAAATTGACTTACACCACTATGGCTTTAACCCCTCCATATGTACATATATACGTATATACATATACTAGCTTTTGAGCCTGCGCTTCGCGCGGGTGAATGGGGACGGGGGGGGAGGGTCGCTTTTTTTAAAGGAGTTTCATAAAGAATCTGGTTTTAAACTTAAATACATAAATCTGCATTAAAATTTGTAACTTTTAAAATTTTATGTAAAAAACGTTCTATTTTTTTCTCAAAAGCAATCATTTTCGTGTTCCACATTTTCAAAAGTTTCAACTTTTATATATCTCAGAGAAAATACACTATTTTCCACACCACCTTGGAGGTATAGTGTTAGGCGCGTTTTTTTTAACTTTATTTTTTAAACAATATATGAAATAGGGGTTATATTAGATAATATTAGAAAGAGAGACAGAAAGACAGAGAGAGAAAAAGAGAGAGAGACAAATAAAAAGAGAGAGAGAAAGAGAGAGAAAGATTTTTTTGCTTTAGGCATTTTCCAAAAATTTTCAAAGTAATTAAACGACAACAAAATAAATACCTATAATCATTAACAAAATCAAGACCTCTAATTATTTACGAAGAAAGTATTCTGCGGTGACGATTCGTCATGACAATTATAATAATTATAACATTTTGGTACCAATTTCGAGAGAATCGGCCCATAAATGTGGAAGTAGTTCGCGTACATACAGACAGACAGAAGACGTGACTTATAAAATACTTGACTTATTATATAAACATATAATAATTTCTTATGTTATAATATTATAAATATTACATGTTTTAATGTTATAAATTCTACTATTAGAATTATAAATTCTACTGTTATAAATTCTACTATTTTGTATTTAATAAGTTATATTTATTTCATTCTGAACAATTCTATTCTTATTTATACTGTCTCATGTCAAGCAGTGCCAAGTTGTAATAGTATGCAAGGAACAAATAATTTCACTTTTGATTCTATAGCTTTTGAAAAAATATACATCTCAATTTATCAATGCTTTATTATCCAAGTTAACAGTTTTTTTCCAATATATATTGACTATATATGGTTATATATGATTATATATGATTATATCTATATATATAAAAATGAATGTATGTATGTATATATGTATGTATGTATGTATGTATGTCCTTTATACACTCTTAAACTATTCGACCGAATTTTAACCAAAAGTATATAAAATAGGGGTAGAATTTTCCGGGGAGTGTTATAGGGTGTATAGTTTTTTGTTACCGATTTCCTGGAAACCGGTTTCTTTTATTTTTCTAATTTTTCGGGAAATAATTCACCGAATCTCAAAGAATTATTGATCAAATTTTTACCAAAAGTATATGAAATAGGGGTAGAATTTTCCGGAAAATTTTTGCCAAAGCGCATAGAAGTTAATCAAAAAATATATGTATGTATTAAAAAATCTTTTGTAAACTGGTAAGGTAAAAGTATTAAAAAAATTAAAGAAATATGTTTCCAGAAAATAGATAACGAAAAATATGTATCAAAAAAGTTTTTGTAAGATGATAAGGTAAAAATATTAAAAGAATTAAAGAAATATGTTTCCAGAAAATAAATAACGAAAAACTATACACTCTATACCACTCCCCAGAAAATTCTACCCCTATTTCATATACTTGTGGTAATAATTCGGTCCAATAGCTTTTAAGTTCAAACATACGTTTGGGTAATGTACGTTTAAACGTTTTTAACTTAAAAACTATTGGACCGAATTTTTGCCACAAGTATATGAAATAGGGGTAGAATTTTCCGGGGAGTGCTATAGGGTATGTAGTTTTTTATTATCTATTTTCTGGAAAGAAATTTCTTTAATTATTTTAATATTTAAAAAATAAAAAATTAAAAAAATCGGTTTCCAAAAAATCGTTAACGAAAAACTACATACCCTATAGCACTCCCCGGAAAATTCTACCCCTATTTCATATACTCGTGGTAAAAATTCGGTACAATAGTTTTTAAGTTAAAAACGCACAAACATACACCACCCGTAAGGATTTTATATAATAGTATAGATAATAGTATAGATAATAGTATAGATACATATATGAAGACCAAACAAAGAGTTCCTTTCTTACCTGTATTCCAATAAGACTCAATAAAAAATTAAAAATATTATCAAAAATATTTTTATTATCATTTGTTAAAATATCTGTAAGTGATATGCCGTAAGATCTCAAAACAATACCACATTTCTGAATTGCCTTGGCAAACACTGGGAATTTCATTAAAGCGCGACCTATTAAAATTTTAATAAAGTTTCTAAATTTCAATATACAGATATGTACATGCATCCGCGTATTTAGATATTTAGATTTTTTATTGGTAAGGATACGTAAGAAATTTTAGCCTCTTCCTATGTTGTAATATTTGTTCTAGGATAAAATTTAATTTTATTTGTTAACTGTAATAAATTAAGTTCTTAATAAATAGTAAGCAATAAATCAAACTTTTATGTACCTATATCTATTATTATTACAAGTTTGATAACATACTAGATAAGAATATGTTATGATCATGTTATGATCATGTAACACGTACTCCATATTTATACGTTCTGTATACTTATATATTCTATAACTTAAAATTCTTCTTTGTTGAATGTACACTTAAAATATTTTATAATAGTATATTTACTTACTCATCCCAAACCATTGAGATCCTAATCCAGAAAATATAAAACAAATCGGTCTTCTAACATATGGAGTATGTTCTATTTTATTAATTGTATTATGAGACATTTTAAACCCAGTTATCATGTATCCTCTGTAAGAATTACCTTCTATATCATCATTATGAATATGATGTAGTAAAGATATAAACTCAGCATCTATTGGTCGATTTCGCACCTGTATTCAGTAACAAGAATGTACATCCTATAATTCTTGGAATAATTTACAAAAAAGGACGATAATATTATCTTATTCTGCAGTGTTTTACTTTAGCAATTATTAAATGCATTATTATTACTTAATATATTAAATAAATATATATTTAATACATTGACTTTTCTTTTTTGCGCAAATTCGAAATAATTTCGAAAGTTATTATGTACGTAAATATCTTTTTAAACACTATATAAATACACGTATGTATATTTAATTGTTATGTGTGTTATATTTATATGATAATACAAAAAACTAATGTAAAAAATTATTTCTGAAATAAATGAAATAAGCCATTATAATATTTGCTTACATCATCTAAGATGATTTTAACTGCTTCCTCCGTACTACCAGATACAGCTACAAGCCTAGGTAAGTCATCATTCAAAGTTCCATTGTTGATTTTTTGTTTAGGATTTGATTTTAATAATATGTGGCTATTAGCTCCTCCAAACCCAAAAGAATTGATACCTACATAACCACCCTTCCATTTTGTTAGTTCAGTGACGATCTTTATTCTTCCTTCGATAATAGCAGTTAACTCTTTTCGCGGACGCTTGAAGTGTATAGTAGGCATAATTATACCAGTTTCCATCGCTAATAATACCTTTAAGAAGTCACATCTTTTTATTAACAGTAATTATAATAATTATTTAATATAAATGTATTATATACATATGTATTATAATTGTAGCAATATAAAAAATATATAAATTGCTATAATCACATTTTAAGCAAAGTCAGTGTTAAATCATTTTATTACAAATGTACCTTTGCGATTTGACAAAGGCCACTGGCGGGTTCGGAATGTCCAATATTCGATTTTACCGAGCCCATCAATAAAGGAGTGTTTCTTTTAGCGCATAAAGTCTGGTCAATAGCCATAACTTCTACGGGATCACCAGCAAGAGTACCAGTTGCATGGGCCTCCATGTAAGATAACTCACTGGGCATGATTCCACATTCCTCGTAAAATGTATTCAACAATATTTTTTGCTTTTCGACCGATGGAAAGGTAATACCTTCTTCTTTAAAACCATCGCAATTTACTTTACCGTGTACGAGGGTTGCATATATTCTTCTTGCATTTTTTGCCTTTTGCAGATATACTACCGCGACCGTATCGCTACGCATATATCCAGTGCCTTCCTCGTCAAAGGGTTTACAGTAACCATCAGAAGATAGAACCCCTATAGAAGGAAATTAATTCATGTCATTAAATAAAGTTCTTCAAGCTTCGATTCAATATCTAAATATAAGGATAGAAAGTAAGCATGGGCTTATTGAACATTATAGACAAAAAGTGCGATTGTTTCACAGAGCACGTTATTGGATAAACAAAAATGTAAAATAATAACATAATTTTAATATAATTCACACACAACAAGAGTTTGTTGATTTCACAGGAGACAGTACAAAAAGAAATATCTGTGCTAATGTATCCAAACGAAGTAATTGTTTTAGACTGTTCGAGAGTATCTAATAGAATTACAATCACACATATATAACTTGTTGCACAATTTGATCTGGTCTACCGGTTAAATATCTTTTTATTTTGATAATATTTTGTGTTTTGTTTCATTTTCTTTGTTTAAACTTCTTGCTTTATTGGTACATATCTAGTTGTTCACATCTTTAAAAATTTCTTATAGAAATGCTTTCAGGAATATTACATACTCTTCTTAAGGAACTTGTAGGAGTAGTAGTGAAGTGCTTTACGATTATGTTGTTAAAAAATAGATTCGAGTGTCGTTCAAAAATATGTATGGTGCAGAACCCGAAATGTGCTCGATGAACAAAAATGTTGTAATTTTTTATCGCGATAAGAAATATATACCGAGATCACACCTGAGTCACCACTCCTATAATAATTTTCAAATGTTTGCCAAACATAACTGACATAGCTTAAAGCCTTTCTACTACACGGATCTTCGAGAGAAGGACTCAAACGAGGGATCCTGGGTGGAGAGCCACTGATTATAAAGCTTATCTTAAAAATATCGGGCCCTGAATTTTTATGGGGTGGCTGCCACCCAGTGTGGTCACTGTGGTCTTAAAGGATTAACAGTTAAAGAATTGACATTACAACGCAATACTAATATGGCACAAATAAAGGCATATAGCAGAGTGATTGCGAGCAAATATTTTCATTCCAATCAAGAATAGAAAATCCATACGAATAAATCGGGCTAACTAAGAATCAACGCGGTAAATGATGCGCGAAAGTTTTATTTATATTTTTATTTTACATATTTTTCAACCTTTGACTGCGTGCCGACTAGATTTGTCAGACTTGTAATACAAGCTCCGATTAGAGTAGTAAAATACCCCCCCTTCCCCTAATCAAATCGATTTGATTTAATTGTTGATGCTATATGCATCTAAATAACTCTAAAGAAATTATTGCGAAAAATATTACCTCAGCCAGGGTTTGAACCTGGAACTTCCTTTATTCCATGAAGGTGTCGTACCAATTCGATCACTGAGGCATGTAGTAATATTTATCGCAATAACCTATTATTAGTAGTAATATTACGCGTACTTTCAGCCAGCGTGATTTAAAATTCAAAGTATAGGTTTCAATGGAAAATCCATACGAATAAACCGGGCTAAAATATGTAAAATAAAAATATAAATAAAACTTTCGCGCATCATTTACCGCGCTGGTTCTTAGTTAGCCCAGTTTATTCGTATAATGGATTTTCCATTGGAACCTATACTTCGAAATTCAAAAATAGAAATTTTTCTGACTTCTGCTTCGTAAATCCTTGCGCGGCGTAAATACCGGAGTTACGCTAATAAAGTTTCTTTTGATGAATTCAAATCCACTTGGACTTTTCATTATCTTCAAATAAAACCTTAACAATATTAATAAATTTTTATGACGTAACATACAACATAATAAGATATAATAAATACATACCTAGACTGTAAAATTGCATTTGGGCATGAGGATGGAGACATAAATTGGCGGAAGCGATAATGGCAGCATCGCAATTTCCGGACCGAATCAGCTCATAAGCTTTTACTATAGCAAAGTTACTTGAACTACATGCAGTGTCAATATTAAGCGATTGTCCAGTAACGCCAAGCCAGTAAGCAATTCTACTTGCCATTAAAGAAATGTTGCATCCAATCATAGACAATCTAGCAAACTAATTACAATACATGTTTGTAAATATATTTGAAGTAATGAAATATATAAATAACAAGTCAAATTTATTTGTAAAATTATTAAAAACTATTGTATAATTTTTCTAACCTTTACATACTAAGGAAACAGATTTCCATATTTACAACAAAAATTTTACACATATAATTATTATTTCTTTAAATAAGTTTCTGTTAATTGTGTTTTATATAATAATGAAATATATCACACCTCAAGACTTTTAAAAGTAAAATATGCTCGAGTCTCTGACTGAGAAATTGCTGTAATAACACTCGTTCTTGTCCCACGTAATTCTTTTGGATTTACACCCGCATCGATAATTGCTTCATAAGTATGCTCGAGTAACATTCTAGTCTGAGGATCCATTATAT
Source organism: Temnothorax unifasciatus (assembly GCA_030770225.1). NCBI lineage: Eukaryota > Metazoa > Arthropoda > Insecta > Hymenoptera > Formicidae > Temnothorax > Temnothorax unifasciatus. Next base: position 4,564 of record JASTWK010000489.1, on the reverse strand, counting down.
AAGCTTCTGTTGCGGGTATATTGAAAAATTCTGAATCGAATTTCTCGATATTGTTGACTTTACCAATTCGATGGGGTATATTATAAGCTATATAAGAAATAAATATATTAAAAAATAATTTTTAAGGATTTATAATAAGCATCTGGATCGTTTTCAATTATGATATTAGAAATAACGAAGCCATAAAAATGTTTAAATTAATGAAAGTTATTTATTAATTTATAATTTTCGACATAAATTACGAGAATTGTTTTCGTTATATATGTATATATTGTGTATGTATATAGGGTTACACAATTTTCTTGGATTCTAATATCGTTTTTAAAAATTATTGGATTAGGTATTGCAAATCTTTAATTACGATTAATATATACGATAATATAAAACAAATATTTTTCCTAATAAGTTTTAAAAATATAAGGAGGTTGGTTGTCGTCACATTGCGGTGCAGGCGGCGAGAGGGGACGAATGCAAGAGAAAACTCTAAATAATCAAATTTTTCGACGCGTGAAATAAACGAGTTTTAGCAAATAAATATGTGGAATGCATTTAATTAACTGTTTCTTAAGGTTTTAAATTAAGGTTTTAAAGTTGTTTGTACAATTAAAATTAAAATACGTTGAAATGTGGCAATATGCTGTTTTATTTTTACAATTTCTTGATAACTATCAGTCTTCGTAAAAGTCTTTCCTAAATATGTAAAGTATTATTTGCATCTATTCTCATTAAATTCTTGTCATTTTTAATAGGCTTTCGAAAGTTACATTACGGGTGTCATAACATTTTTGCTGTGTCGTCCGTGTATAAAAGAGAGATAAGAGTTTATCTTCAATAATTAATTACTCGACAACCATGCAGACAATTGTCTTCAACTTTGGCATGGACGACAAATTCCCATATAGACGAATATCCTCCATAACTAATTCTTATCATATTGATTTGAACAACCAACCTCTTTAATGTAAAAAAAAAATTATTACAATTATTCCACCGTCCATGATCGCTCGAACTAAGATCCGCCTTGTTAAAAAGATTTTCTTGAAATTCTTTTAAATTGTCGCTATTAGGAAATCGGCCAGCAATACCAGAGATTACAATTTCTTCTTCAGCATCGACGCTGATATACAAGTTCGGTCGATTCATAGTATCATTATTTTTTTGAAACAGACAAATTCTACAACAAAATGTCATTATTTATTTTTTGAAAAAATAGACATAAATGTAAAATAAAGAAAATAATCAAATACAATTTAATATTATATACATATACGTACCAATAGGAAGTGGAAGCACCGTGGCAATTGAAACACTCAAGAGTAAAGTCGAAACTAAATCATATCTTCTCTATTTATAGTTTCTGTGTTATGCTTGTATTATACTTCTACATATACATGATAATGACGGAGTCGATTAAAATTGTAAATGTTTGAATAGCTGACGCTTCCGTTACGATATATTTACCACACAATCGTGGAAATTATTGAGGAGTTTGCCAATGCGTACTAATTAACAGAATGAATTCAGAAAGAGAATATCAAAAAATTACTATGTGTTATTATTTTATGTTTGTGAGTATTATTATTGTGTGAGTTTTAGATATGTTGTGAAATAATTTAATTAAAAAGGTAAAACAATTGTTATTTTAATATCTGATTCTGATATGTAAAATATAATTGTTATTTATATTATACAATATATCTTCACGTAAGTATATGAACTAACATAGTTAAAACATTCTAAGCTTATTGAAAAGAAATGTTCTTTATATATTATATTATACAATATATCTTCACGTAAGTATATGAACTAACATAGTTAGAACATTCTAAGCTTATTGAAAAAAAAATGTTCTTTATATATTTTACATCAATTATTTTCAATTTAAATAGAGATATACAAGCTAGAATATATGCTGGCAAGCGTAAATCTACTTATTGTACGAAACTTGCATGCATACACGCACGCATTATATTTGTCCCAATTTTGATTTTATTCAGATTCTTTTCATTAAATAAATATTCAATATATTAACTCACAAGTTATAGCTTAAATAAAATAAACTGAATTTTAAAACTAATTCGAAGAGTACGAAGTTACAAATATACGTTTTTTATTCTCGCGTTCTCTAAACTCTGGTGAGTGTGTGACTTTATTTCTCTTTGTCCTGACTGTTATTTCTGTTTCAATCATATCACAACTTATGATTATTAATCAAGTTTCACTTAAATTTTTTCGTGGAAAGTTTCACTGCTGATTATTCTTTGATTTTGACTGTTAGCACATCGCTGAAGATGACTCAAAACACAGCCGAACCGTCCGATGAATTATAATTATGTATCTTATTAGTTATTAAAGGTTGATATAACGTTAACTTACGCACTGTTGACCGTGTCCCAAATCTTTTTACTTGCTACTTGTTAATTTCATTATCGAGTTCTTAATTACTTACCCATTTATTTTAATATAAATATATTAGAATTATTATCGTATTCTGCGCATGCTACCATGTACTAACCTAACACATTGGAATCTTTGTTCAGATTTTATTTAGACATATATACATAATTTACGCGTGCAATATATTGTATAAATGAGTATTGATTTTAATTTTAGACATGTCTACTTTCAAGGGCGTCCACAGGGGGGGGGGGGGCAAGACGGGGCATTTGCCCCCCCCCTGGAACCAGCAAAAATTAAGCATTGACCCGGGCAACTCACCCAAACCCCAAACTCGAATTCAAATAGGGGAGACCGGGGCTTGTTGGCACCGTTTTCACAATTTTGGCATTTGAGTTTTTATACAACTAATTATCATGATTAAACAGTAATAATATGATAGAGAGAACCTTTCTCTACATTTTCATGCCAGGAACGCTGCTGTATACTGTATAGTTTCTTTGTAATAAGTGAAATACGAACATGCCGCATTGTAACCAACTTGCCCCGATAGTAGGGTAAGTTGGCTATGCGACAAAAGTTCATGTTAAATTAATGAAAACGTAATAGAAACACAAAACGGGTAACAGATACGTACTTCTTGATAAAGATTGTATCGTTTAAAGTTACTTTGTAATGATTGAATAGCAAAATGCTATTGCAGAAAAATAATTGTAAACTATTTTAGAGATGTAGCTTTCTTCAACATAAAAATATAAGTATAAATATATATCTAGTTTCTATCAACATTGTAGGTAGCAAATTACATGTTCAAACAGGTCTCACGCGCGCGCGGCAACAACAAGTCAAGCTAAGCGTGTCTTGATATGAGCCATTACCCCATCCCTACATACGTTTTATTTCAGTCATTTTATTACAATAAATTATTGTTGTTAGTCAAAATAACATGTCATATAGTAACGGAAACTTTCCTTTTAACTAATGATACGTCACTGTGATTTACTTCTCAAGCTGAAGAACATTATTAATACGATATTTTGAAACGCTCGAAAATTTACTTACCACCTTTTGAATCAGAGTTTTCTCCTTTTCTATTGTAATACTTGTTTGATTAAAATAAAATTTTGGGAAAAGTACCTATGTCATATAAGAGATATTTTGTGATAACTTTTCCATTGTTTTTTTCGCTATAAATACATAAACGAAACGCATTGCCAACTTGCCTCTTGTGCCAACGATCCCCGGTCTCCCCTACTGGTCACTGGATAATGAGAGGTTAGTGGGGGACGCTCTCGTCTATTTCAGCAACTTGGGACACTGTATATTATCAAAAAGAAACCTTTTTGAAAAAGTCTTCTTGATAGCTCTTTTTAAAATATTATTATAGGTATTATAGGTAATATAAAATATTCGAGCATAAACATACAAAACTTTTTTAAAATTATTATTATAGGTATTATAGGTAATATAAAATATTCGAGCATGGACATACAAAACTTTTTTAAAATTATTATCATAGATAATATAAAATATTCGGGCATGGACATACGAAACTTTTTTAAAAAACCGAGGATAGAGACAAACGACCAGTCTGAAATTCCATCCTTGGCCTCGCCTTCCTCAACTTCCTCTACTTCTACTTGTTCATCAACTTCAACCATTCCTTCAGTTTCATCCAGCGTTACTATTAGCACCAACGTTTTTAATATCGGGCGATACATCGGCGCTATCTCAGACTTATCTTGCGAGAAAAAACTTGAAGTTTTTATGAACACATGAATTCCGGAAAAAAACTTCAACTTCAAAAAAGTCAATGAAAAAAAGAACTTTTGATTCGAATGGCTACAGACATATGCTCCTTGGCTAGCATATTTCATGCCCCCCCCCTGGAAAAAATCCTGTGGACGCTCTTGAGTCTACTTTGCTAATGTATTCATGCATTTACGCATTCACAATAGGAATAATATCCGCTAAACTTTGATATCGGATGCATATGTAAAATCATTTTCAATTGTCAAGCGATGTCAAGCAAACGAAAAAAAACATCTAACTACGTCAATGCATAAATGTCAAGGTGTGTATATCAAATTTGTTTGGAACTTTTCGTCAAGCTTTTGAATAAAATATCTCTGAAACTTAACCAGCTTTCTGATAATTAAGAGCATTT